>JAIGNY010001387.1:505000-597500 GCA_020152595.1 Chiridota heheva
TCCAATTCCGCAAGAGGGTAGGAGACTTAGGGGCTGTCTTTTATTCCTAGTTAATGTTTTTTATCAAATATGTTTTGATTTGAAATAATTATTTTTAAGACCAATAGATTATCACATCAAGAAGAAGCACAGTTTTTCATGCATATTAGTTCCGCGAGATTTTTTTTTTTTTTTGCTGAAATATCGTGACAAATCGGACAATAATTAGATTTCTGGTACCTCTTAGTTGAGATATCGGAAATATCTTCCAATTCTCCCCTCAGTGGAGAATTTGATTTCTCCCCTTTTTCGTTGCGCTGTGTATGGGAAAGGGGAGAAAGGTCCCGTTCAGTTATATTGAAAGAAAACGTGTGACTGAACTGCATGTAACTTGCTTCTCTTTTGTTCAGGGCTACAAGAACCATCACAAATATACAATATATATGGAATAAAGCCAAATAAAAGGGAGCATTGTATTGTAGTTTATTACGTTTATATAACTTTATGTGTTTGCCTTTTGTGTTGCAGTATATATGGGAGAGGAGAATTGAAATTCTTCACGCCAGTGCACCAAAACTGGTTACCAAAGGCCGTGGACATTGACTTGGTCGATGTCAGATGTTATGTCTGTCCATGCGTTGTACCGTGTTCTCGTCCGGGTCATATTCAGCATTTTGTGATAACATTGTTACTAGTATCATAACCGATACGCAGGCGACGATCCCGTCATTGTATTTGTGTGTTCACTCATTGTCGGAATTCTCCCCTTTTGCATTGCGCTGTATTGGGAAAGGGGAGAATTAGATCCTAAAGTCTGAATTTCAATAACAGGACGTAGGTACATAATTTTTTTCTTCAAAAATTGTGTTTCAAAGGAATATCTCTTGTGACTGTTGGGAGTCACAAGTATGGGTAGGCCGGGGCATTTTTGTAGGAATGAATTTTCAGTGAAAATGGTGGGTACTGCATAGCAAGTCTAACGTTAATGACCCTTATAGTTGATGTTTTAAGTGTGGCCTGTAGGGGCACTTAAAGTTACAATCAATGGGAGAAAAATACGATTTTTCGTGATTTCGATTTAAAATTACACATACCTCAGCTGAAAATTCCCTAAAAAAATAATTATTATCCGATTTGTCATACTATTTCACTAAAAAAAAAAAAATCAAATTTTGCACACCGAGATGGTTGGAAACTGAAAAAAGACAGCTTTTCGCGCAGTCTCTCATGCTATGTTATAGGTACTTTCATAGCATAGCGTTTAAAGGCCTTATTTTTTCCACAAAAACACATTGCTTTCAGCCATTCTGGGTGCATAATTTTTTTTCTTTTGCTGATATATCATAACAAAATTGACAATGATTAGATTTCTGGAAGTTTTTAGTTGAGATATGCGCAATTTTGGTCAAAATGACGAAAAATTGTGTTTTCTCCCATTGACCGTAATGATATAAGTGCGCCTATGAATTGAGTTTTGGGTAAGCCCTATACTATATATTGAATTTCGGGTGAGCATGGGGCTCACCTGAAATAAAAATCCATAGGGGCACCATCGGTCAAAAGGAGTAAAAATGATTTTTCGTGATTTCGAGTTAAATTGCAGTGTTGCACATACCTCAACTAATAAATCCCAGAAATCTAATTATTCTCCGATTTGTCATGATATTTCAGCAAAAGAAAAAGATCCCACACCCCGGAATGGCTGAAAACGAGGTATTTTTGTGGAAAAAATTAGGCCTGGCCTTCCCGTACTTATGACAGCTAAAAATCACGAGATAAATTCCTTCCCCATCCGTTTTCCGACAAAATAAATCACAAGCCACCTCCTGACTCTCGTAATATCCTAAGTTTTTTGAGCACTTTTTCACCTCTGTTGTCATTAACGATCGCTCTGCAAATGGCTTGAAAAAAACCTGTCATTTGCGTGTTATGCAAATTTCGCAGAACGGTTGTTTTAACTGTCGATTGACCCAAAAATGGTGTAGAATTGACAATCGGTCGTTTGTTAATACTGATTTATCATTTCTAAATGGTTTACGTATATATAGCAGGTGGTATTGCATACGGAGCCTAACATTAATGACCCCAATGGTTGTCATTTCGAGTGTGGCCTATAGGCATGGCCATTGTGTCTGTAAGTATTTTGTCAAAATTATAGACACAGCTGCCGAGCCTGTAAGAATTTTGTGAAAATTATAGGCACGGGCACCGTGCCTGTAGTAATTTCATTTGAATTATAGGCACTGCCGCCGGGGGTGGGGTGGGAGTGGCACTTTCTGGGTGGTGCTGAAATATAATTTTATTCATGCCTGCTTCCCCTACTTTCCTCCCTCCCCCAACAAAATAAAATGATAGGAGTGACATATTCAAACAGACTTTTCTGCATTGGTCAAATTTTACCCCAAACTATTTCTTTTCCCCCTCCCCCTTCCTTAGTTTGAAATTCATGGTATCGCCACTATAGCCCCTGGGAAAATTGGGGAAAAAGACCTCCCCATCTTCCTACTTGGGTCTTGACAGTTGAGTAGGGCCAGGGGATGAATTAGACATGGAGAGAAATTGGCCTGGAAAATTTATCCGAAATGTAACTCCTTAAAAACATTGTTTATGAATTTTTATGAATCTTCTAAACAATATATAACATCCCTGACTGGATTTGACCAAAGAACCTCATGCACATCGACCCATGTACCACCGTTTGGTGTTGATATTGAGTTGTGAATTTATTATTTTTTGTTTAGTGCCAGAATTTATGGCCATAGTGCTGGGAACTTCACTGATTGGTTGATCATTTCCGTATAAGATATTTTACATAACAAAAGCACCGCGGCCGTGTCAATAATGACTTCGTTTTTTTGTATTCTTAATGTTAAGTGTTGTTTCAGTTTCTTTAATAGCTTCATTAAATTACTTAACACCCACCAGTTAGTTTTATGTTGATACTACTGATGATCTTCTATCAAGATACTTTTAAGAGTGTGTGTGTGTGGTTAGGGAGGAAACAGGGGGTGAAGGGGAAGTGGGGGGGGGATTTTTAAAATTTTGGCAATATGACACCACAAAATCAAGAATTATGTCTGGAAATTCAGTAATCTAGTCTAAAATTTAAAAGGTGTTGTTAATAGAGAACCTAATATTTTTGGGAAATTTAACCTTTCACCCCAACCATAGTCTATGCCTTTCAATACACACTTGTTAAAAGTATCTGAAAATTTTCCAAAAGAATTGTTCTGTCTTTGGTTTGTGTTCTCTTCATTGTGTGCAGTGTTTAAAATAGTACGACCTACAGTACATGCGTTATATAGCACGATGTTTCTTGTTTTTTTGTTGCATATGAAATGGCCATTCGAAATTGAATCATTTGCAAGATCGATTTACAAATAAAATATCTTATCAATTTTTTTTTTTTTTCTTACTCCCAAATGACTTGCTACTTTCTCTGTGCTGGTTTTGCATTAGAACTAAGCTAAAGGAGACCTGAAATGCACCTTACAAAAATACACCTTACAATACTGGTTCAAGTTACGTTAAGTGAAGTTCTATTTGTATGTGCGATATATACACGTACTACATGCTTGAAGCAGCAAACGCACTGTAAGATATGTATGCGTAAACACAAAAGCGTTGACGAAAAATTGGGCTGCTATCCTAAAAAGTGTCAATGATTTGCGAATGCTCTGACATTTTGGTTTGTGCTCGCAATCATAGATGAAAGCGTGCATATGTTGTTTTGGTTCAACGCAGATCATTTTTTAAGATACTTTTTTGTGAAGAGCGAAAATTTTGTTTTCTGAATGGCCTATCATAAATTTTCTTCAATGGATTACAAAAGGAATCAAAAGTTTGCATAGTTGAATTTTTAGACGAAAGTAAAAAGTTTTCATATCCCAAATTGAGTTGCACTAAATTTTTAGTGCAAATTTTTGGATGCGTGTTGTAGCCCATTGACTTTTGCCTCAGTGTGTTGTTCAAATTTTTCAATACATGTACAGGATTTGGGTCACTATGTGATGTAGGCATGAATTTTTGTGCTAGTTGTATACCTACACATGTATGAAACTCAAATTGCAAAGGAGTGTTTACAGATCTTGACTCATTGCTACTTTTTTTAAATTGTTACATCTAACTTGGGGGTCAATACCTCTTCCCAATGCTCATAGCTGGGGAATGAACATGATTTTTAACAAATTTGTTTATTAAACGATTCTCTATCATATGAATACAAAAAGAAATTCACAGGAATATTTCTTTAAAACAGCTACAATATGTGTAGTGAGTCTTGTTGAAAATAATTAACATACAGTACTACTGTATAAGGTAGGGCCTATTCATAAACAACAAAACAGCATCTGAGGTATTCCTTTTAATATTCATATTCAACATAATTCTCTTACTTGTTTATGACTGTTACTTGGAAGGTGAATCTGTTAATATTTGACACTGTTTTAAAGGTTAAAATTCTTTTGGGAATGCTTAAAAAATGTCCCCAATTTAATCTTTTTGGTTAGATAGGAAAATCTTTAATGTACAGAACGGATGTATATCTGTAAAAAACTGTTTTTATGTTAGATTTTTGATAAAAACTTAAGTGTCTTTTTCTTATATAATGAGACAGGAGGATAAAACAAGGAATTGGAAAACAATTTGTAACATTCAACTAAATATTAAATCCAGTGTTACTTTTTCCAATTTTGCAAACTTTGAAAAGAAAAATTACCTCTACCTCTTCGTATATTATTAACTTTCATAAATGAAGATTATACGTTGGTGTCTTTATCATTTCTAACCTGTGTTTCTCAAGATTATAAATCAGTGTCTTTATAATCTCTCATTATGCATTTTGTTTTGGTGGAACAGAGGCTACAGAACACATGGATGAAACAGCATCAAGCAGAGATACAGCATCCACCAAGGAAGCATCCAGCAAAGAAGCATCCGGCAAGGAAGCATCCGGCAAGGAAGCATCCGGCAAGGAAACATCCAGCAAGGAAACATCCGGCAAGGAAACATCTGGCAAGGAAGCATCCGGCAAGGAAGCATCCGGCAAGGAAGCATCCAGCAAGGAAACATCCAGCAGTTCTCATCACACCAAGAAATCCAAAAAGCACAAACATAAGAAACACAAGAAGAAGAGAGAAGGATCCTTATCCCATGACTTGTCATCTCAGGCCAAATCCGAATTTATCTCATCCGACAAGCCACAGTTTAAACTGAAGATCAAGTTTGATGGAGAGACGTTTACATCTAAAAGGTTTGCAATAACCTCGTAAACCATGAATGTTTATATTAAAGGAAACATACTAATTTTGACAGTTTGATAGATCTTCAAATTGATGTATAATTAAGTACCCCCTCCCCCAAGCCCAATTGGTTGCAAAATTTGAAGAAGAAAAAATGATCATTTGACCAAAATTGGGTCATGGTGATCATTTGTTTTTGCTTCTCAAACATCCAAACATTGTGAAAAATCAGGAACATTATTTGGAAAAATCACAAAGATGTAGGGCCAATAGTCTGAAAAGATTAGGTGTTGGAAAAAGAAGAAATTTTTAAATCATGAAAAAGAAGAAACTTTTAAATCATGTTTTGGAAAAATGTCAAAATTGTGGATCATAAGTTAGCAAACTTTCCACAAAAATCCTTTCTGAGCTTCATTGAGGGGCTAATCATCCCCTGCCCATTTTATTTGCATTACTACTTGCCAAGTTCTCGTGGGAAATGTTAGGATGTGTGATATTGGATTTGAAGGAAATTTAGAACATTTTTCCAACTCTGCTTTTTAGTGTTGCAAGATCGTCAGTGACAGATGTTGAGCCATTCAATGATGACCTGAATGATGGACTCGAGGAGGAAGAAGAGGAGGAGGAGGAGGAGGTGGTGGAGGAGGAGGTTTGGCAAGGTACAGTCTTTTGCAAAGTATTTTTTAATTTGTGAACAATAGTGCATGAGACATGACCAGGTCAAACACAGATATAGGCAACAAGACACTATAAGAGATGTCCTCATGGGCCAAACACAAGTATAGGCAACAAGACACTAGAAAAGATGACCTCGTGCGCCAATCAATGGTTCACAATGGCTTAAAAGTGGAATGAAAAATAATCTTTTACTACATCATGGTGCTAAGAGAAGATGATGGTGCATGCTAGTAGAGCTGTGAACATTTAGGGATTTTAGTAAACGTGTACATACCAAAAAAAGCGAGCGTGTATCGTGTACACACGTTTAGCACCGTAATTTTCGGAAATACACCAAAATTGCTTCAAAACTACGAGGCGAAGTAAAAAAAATCACGCAACCAGTATGGCAAAAGTACTGACTCCATTGCCCAAATAGATGCTGAGTTTTCCTTTCCAAATCGTAAAAAGTTTACTTCTACAGTATAAATCATCATTTTTATGGAAAATATGCATGGAAATTCAGTTTAGAAAAAACAGATAACTTCCTTTCAATGTCATTAAAACTCAACATCGCGTAACTTTTTTGTCCCATTCGCTACGGCTTTCAAAGTTTTTCTGTGAAAATCTGGCCTACCAGGCCTCTGATATACCTTGCCGTAAAACATATTAAAACTACGCCACTACCACCAGGAAGTTCTGAAGTATCAGTCCTCTCAAAAAAAATGGCCACCATCTTTGCGACGCATGCAGAATTTCAGCTCTGATAAAGCCTTTTTCTGTTTGCTTATTATGCAATATTTTTTCTTTTTGCAAAATTTATTTGACTTATTTATGTACTTATTGTCACGCTTCAAGTATTTTTCAAGTGTTTTTTGGTCGATTTAACAGCTTGTAAAAAGGGCCTTGATTGCATGGGATTTGAAGCCTTGTGGCCTAATGTTAGGCCTATTGTTAGTTTCACTGTTTACTGCTGCACATTCGCGGTGCATTTTACAAGTTAGATTACTCAGATTTCTGCGAAATCAAAGTGCATAATATCCCCATTCATTGGTGATTACTGCGCATTTGTGATTCGCACATTTAGAAAGGATTATTTTTGTAAAAAGTCATTGATTGGAATTTTGTCAGCCGAATGTGTGTGTGATTTGAATCATGAATATTTATTTTCAACGGCAAGACACTGATGTATGTAAAACGATTATTCGCAATGAAGTATTTAGTAAACGTTTACAAGATTTGCAAGCGTGTAGCGTGTACTCGCTAAATGGTCACAGCTCTACATGCTAGTCTTGAAGAGCTGGGCCCCTTTGTCGTGAATCTCTCCAAGAACACAGTCTGGAAGACTGTTCCAGACTTTACCTGCAGTGTGGAGGAAACTCCTGCCAGTGGAGTAGCTACTTGAGATAGGCTCAATGAGTGCATTAGTTGGCACAGGCAGACTGGAGGGGGTTCTTTGTCTGATTTGGAATGGCTAAGGAAGCCATGGCACCTGGAGGTCTGAAGTTGTTAATTTTTCAATATCTTCAGTACCTAAAAACACTTGAGCCTTGAATATATTAAAGAATTAATTCAGAGGTGTAAGTACATCTTATATGAAAAAGAAGACTTTAAAAGAAAAAATTGGTGAGGAAAGCTTTTAAAAATCTTATTCGGTTAAGGGGATATTCAACTTTAAATTTTGGTATCATTTCTGTAGAAACATCTGAAATCAGACTTGTGATGTCACATCCACAGATTCCTCAAAGTCTTTATGTATTCTATCATTTTTTGTGGAATGGTTTTGTGGCCTGAAAACCATTCATGACTTGTCTTTCTCCTTAAAAATTTGTTCCAGCAAATCATAACCACAAACTCACTGTAGCAAATAGTGAGACCACTTTATCTTAATTAAAATAACCACACAATAAGGACTTCATCCATTGTTAATATGATACTCAGCACCAACTTCCACAGCAACTAAGGTTTTCAGAATAAAGAAAATAAAGAGGAAAAGTCTAACCCAACCTGGTTATGTATCAGGTCGGGTCTGGCTGTTTGAAACTTTAAGGAGCAGAACAACTAATGTTAGATATGTCAGGAAAGTAGTAAAACACAATCTAGCAAGGGTAATTAAAATTTACCACCTGAAGAATGTTCAAGAAAAAATAATTCAAATAGTAAAAAAGTTAAATGAATTTTCTGTAAGATTAACAATTGTTAAGAATGTGAGGATAAGGGCAGCAAGCTTCCATAGTAGACTTACTACACCAGTCATTTCTACACAGATAAGAAAAAGCTTTAAACTTCAATATCTCCTTAACGAAATTAGTTATTGAAGTAGTTTCTTCATCTTTATGTTGCTTTTCAAGTCCTCTTTCTTAAAATTTAAATTTGCTTGACCACTAACCTAATCCTTTAAATCACCAGGAAATGGATTCTTTTGGCTGAAGATAAGCATCCCTTCTTTCTACACTTATGAAAAAATTACCATATCTGTAGGGGTGGAAAAATGTAACAGGCAATGGCACCAATGGTCTCAGAATGTGTTTTTTAGATCTCCAGAAATAAAGAGAGGAGGAAAAAAAAAAAAAGAAGGAAATTGGGGAAAAGAAAGGGCAGAAAGATAAGGGGGAAAATGAAAAGGCCACTAAATTGATATTTTCTTATAGAATTAATGTAAGCATTCGGTTTTGGTATTGTTGTTGTAGGTATACTATACTAGCATTTTTTTTCTTCAAAACTTTTTATGGTCCGAGAAAGTCAAATATATTTTTCACAAGAGCAAATCTGATTCATTTAAAGTATGCGTGGGGAAAAGCACCCCAAGCATGCATGATACAAAATCATCCATTGATTATAACTTCTGTGCATAATTTGCTCATCTTACTCGGCAATGGTGACTGGTTAGCTTAATTGGTGGGCACCCACTTTTCAGCAGGAAGGTCGTGAGTTTAATCCCCAGTCAATTCATACCAAAGACTATTTTAAAAGAATGGCACCTACTGCCCTCTAAGTTGTTGCTTATCCCAAGGGATCAGAGCAAAGTAATAGTCAGGCTTGTGTGCCCTTTGTTGACAGCCACCACATTCTAATCGTTCTTGCATGGATTCATATAAGAACACAGTATTATTTCAAATTGCAATATATTATTAGTTGGAGGGGAATTCAAAGGTATCAGAACTTAGTGATTCTTTGCCTGACTAGCTCTGATGAATTTGTCCCGTTGAAAACTCAGCTTTCCATACAGATCGAATGGTGAAAAGAACTTTCAAAACTGTGGACTTGATCGTTATATCGGAATGTATGCCTATGCCTGTGGGTATTTTAAATAAATGAAGTTCAATAGATCCATAGATCCATAAAAGTTCTACATGCTCCTCAATAATGATTATCACTTTCATATTATAAACTGTTGTTTCTTCCCTGATCAACCTTTAATCTCTTCCCTGGGACGAAGCTTGTTGCTTGAAGGTTTTCTAGCAGATCAAATGAATTGACGTTTGCAGGGGCATCTCTCAATGGAATAATAAGCAATGATTGACTCAGTTTTTGATTAAGAATGCCATTTTCATGATATACATTAAAATTTCATCTTTCACTGAAATTTGCTTCCTGTGCATGCTTCTGCTTTGTGCCAAATGGCACATGATTAATTTGCTTCAATCATATCACCTGTGCATGTTTGTGCCAAGTGGCACATGAATAATTTGCTTCAGTCATTTCAGTCATATGCTGGAATCCCTCCAAAGAAGCTATCAGTAGCACTAAGGATCATTTAAGTCATATGTAGGAATCCCTCCAAACAAGCTATCAGTAACACTAATGATCATTTTAGTCATATGCTGGAATCCCTCCAAACAAGTTATCAGTAACACTAATGATCATTTTAGTCATATGCTGGAATCCCTCCAAACAAGTTATCAGTAGCACTAATGATCATTTCAGTCATATGCTGGAATCCCTCCAAAGAAGCTGTCAGTAGCACTAATGATCATGTCAGTCATATGTAGGGATCCCTTACATTTGGAACCTCTGGTACCTAAACAGCTCAGCTATACAAACTATTATAATTGCATGAGGCTCTGAAAGTAGAGGTCCATAGTAAAAAAAAAAAAAAAAAAAATTACATGTAAGTACAACCACCATGTGAGTCATACAAGAACTGTACATGTTCATATGAAGAGTGATGTACTACAGTACATTGCCTAATTCCTGTAGTTTCAAGGCAGGTGGCCTAGATATACATGAACTTTATTTATCTGAACTTTTTACCTGCCACAATTGTTGGTAATCACAACTAGTAACTATCTCCAGTCTTGACTGATTCAGATAAGTAGGGGATCAAAACGACTTCCAGATTACTTGTATGTCTAAATATTTATAATACATTGATTTGTTTGAAATGTATCTATATTTATATTCCTATCATATAAACAGAATCAGAGGAAACAGTTCCTCCAAAATCAGAGGAAAAAGCTCCGCCTCCACCTTCAACTGAGGAGGACATTGTTACAGGAGTTGAAGAGGAGGAGGAAGAGGCGTGGCTTCAAGCATTGGAGGCGGGGGAACTTGATGAGTATGGCGAGATCAAGAAAGAGAAGGATGTGACTGCTTTAACCGCCAGACAAGTGAGTACCAAGAAGAGTGTGTGGATGTTGATGATGGAAAATTAATTCTTTGTTTACTTACTTGCTTCCCTGGTGCTTACAGTACATGTATAAAGCATAGAATCCCAACATGACTTGTTCTTTTCCTTAAAAATTTGTTCCAGTAGATTATGACCACAAACTTACTGTGGCAAATAATGAGACCACTTATCTTACTTAGAATAACTGCTCAACTAGGAGAACGAATACAATGGGGCCATTGATAAGGGAATTTGATTCTAATTACTTGTGGTTTTTAGAATAAAGAAAATAAAGAGGAAAAGTCTGACCCGAACTGCTTATTTATCAGGTACGGTATAACTGTTTGAAATTTTAAGGACCCCAACAACTAATGAAAGTTTTCTGCACTTTACATAGCAAAATGAAACTCTAGACACAAATAATCCAAGAATAAGGTAAAAAATATGATAATGAAAAGAGATAAATGCAAAGCTAGTGCTATGCATGCAAGAAGTGTTTCTCAAAGAAAAAAGTCTTCAGGTGTGTTTTTTTTTAATGCATCAATGAAGGTGATGTTTCTTAAATCAAAGGGTAGATCATTCCACAGTGGTGGACTGGCATGATACGAGGCTTGATTTTCCACTTTCGTTTTTGAAGGAAAAGTAACTAGAGTGAGTTTGTCAGTTGAGGATATTAATGGTCAGTTGGGATGATAAATTGTTAATATGCTTGTGGAACATTTGAAGATATAGGTCATAAAGGTAATCCTTTAGTTACCCCCTTAAGTTTAAGTTTATTACACTTATATGGCGCATTATCTAAATAACTTATTCTAATGCGCCTTACAAAATATGCATATAAAGAAAATAAATACAAATGTGTGATTAAGATAAGTATGAAATATAAAGAAAACAAAGAAGAAGAAAATTATGAAGAGGATTGAAAGCACAATTAAATAAGTGATTCTTAAGCAAGGTGTGGAATTGTTTAAGGGATTGAGCAGATTTGATTGAAAGAGGTAAGTCATTCCAAAGTTTTGGGCCAAATATTTGCAGAGAGCAAATGAGAGAGAGAGATGTACAGTAAGTTTACTTTTTGGAAAATAAAGGATGAGGTGGTTTTGAGAGCGAAGGGGGTAAGTGGTTTGTTTATGATGCAACATTTTGGTCAGATTTAACGAGACCATGTTATGAAGGGATCTAAAAATGAGGATAAAATTTTTTAATTTCTAAGCAAACACCTAAAATGCCAAAAGTAAACTCCTTAATGTGAAAGTAGTTCCAGGACACCATGGTGGGTGCATTAATTGCTAAGGAAACTTTAATTTTTTTGTGGAAAATTATTCCAGCATCAGTAAAAAGTGAGTTCAAAATTGAGATACAATGACTTTTAAAATTTAGTAGTGAAAGTAGAAATAACACATGACATTGGTCATAAATCATGTGGAAGTTTAGAAAAGATGGGCTTTACAAAAACAGTCTATTACATTAATATTGTTGATGGTGCAGATGTTGAAAGGCAAGTTATTCCAATGGCATGGTGCTATAAGTCTGAACGTCCATCCAAAAACTTATTGGTGAACGCACTTACTTGATGGAGAAGTGGTTGGCAATGGGGATGACAGGGACACGTGGTGGATGGTTCATTTTAGCATTTTGTCACATCAAAGAATCTGTACCTGGAAACAATAAATCTGCCATCTCATGACAATGGTAAAGACATACAATTATATTTCTTCTCTCATATGAAATATTTGCATTGCATTCTCAACACAATGGGATTTGGAGATCTTCTGAATGATATTATTAAAAAAAAAATCACTTTCTATTCAAGCAAATTATTGATAGTCTTTTGTCCCTTTCAAGTAGATTCATATTCCATTAATTTCTGCCATTTCAGACACCAATTGTTTTCATTTTTTTTGATGCCAGAAACCAATCACAGTGGTAAAGATATTCATTTATGTTGCATATCTCAAATGAGATTACAAATCCAAAGGAAATTATGCTACAAAGAAGTTGATTTGCTAAATTGTGGTAGTGGTATTTGAAATTTGAAATAGAAAAAAAGTGGTCAAAGATTGCAGTATTGTGCAAAGTGAAATGTTTAATAGCTCTCACCCTTACTTTATAGATCGTCACATATAGTAGAGAGCAGCCTTCTCTCCAGTTACGATCTCCATTTTGATTGTCAACATTTTGACCACTTTCTCCTGTAGAGAGCAATACGGCAGATGAAAGGAGATGAAGACCAACCATTGTGGGAACTCCCATCAGGTCAGAAGTCACCGGATCTCACAGAAGAGGGCATTCAAAAGAAAGCCGTTAGGGCACAAAGACGTAGAGACCAGGCTCAGAAGAAAGATTTAGAGAATAAGGTGACAAATTTCTATTATTGTGCAAAGAGGGTAGATCTATTGTAGTTGAACATTTTTATGACACTCTTTGAATGATATTTTAAAAAATGGTCATGGAACACTAAGAACTGACATTAAATGATTTAAGGATGCATGTTGAAGGTGGTATTGCATCATTACAGTATGTCTTGTTGTCATCAGAGATCGCGTTAACGACAAATTTGTCGTATATTACGTCATGGCTGAAATTTCTTACGACACAGGTTGTACCTGCGTCGTAAGATTTAGATATTGCATGTAGAATTTTACGCCAGAGTTTTTCATTAACATAAAACCTCTGTGGTGCGATTCAAAGTTTAATTTCACACAAAAATGATTTTGAACTACTCATAAATAAAAGAAAAATGACACAACTGCGAGACTAACAGCTGAATGATTCAACATGCCCGTAGTGCTGTCATAAACACATATAGGCTAATACGTAGACCCTATGCATGATGTACAGTATGTACACCCTACAGTGTACTTTAAAGTTTTTATGTTGTTTTGAATGCAGGCTGTCAATTGTCAACGATATTATTAGCTAGGATTCAACTTTCCTCCTGTATTGTGTTGATCATGTATCTGTGAAGCGATCACAATCTGCAAGTCAAGTTACTATACTGTAAGGAAGTAGGCGAGTTCAAGATCTAAATAGTATATTGTCGTTGACAATTGGTCAAAGTTCACTAAAACCTCTTGAAAGTTTGGATACGATAAACAAAAGTATTTTCTAGTTTATTTTAGGATGGTTAACCCAAATTTCATGATTCAACAATTAACATTATACAAGGATTGGGTATGAAGTTTTCCTTAATATTAATATGATAATAAAAGTCAGATTTTTTTAATGTATTTGGTATTTTAAGCGCAATTTTCATTCACTTTAGCGAGGCAGGCCCACACAAGTGTATGTTAACAATTACTTGCATGCTTCGCTAGCGCGCAATGCCCTGTACATTACGCAATGGCCTGTACATACGACGGCAAATTTACAAAATACACCAAACTTCAAGGGCTTGTCGTAACCAAATATGCCAGGCAAAAAATTCTAGAGCAACCTCTGGTTGTCGTTCAGTCAATTGTAGACATATTGGGGTTTTTTTCTTCAGAACTTAGGTTTTTCTCTTTTTACAAGTTAAGACATTGAACAAGATGATACGTAAGAATTTATTTTCAAGGTATAGGTATTATTAGACATTTTCTTACTTAGAAATAGTCACTTATCTGGGAGAAATATTAATCCTTCTCAATCTGAAAAAGATGATAACTTAACTGCTGAAAGTGTACTTTAATACATAATCAGGCACAAAAGTAGACCATTTTGACTAGGGGGTGTAAAATATATGATTTACCGACAGCTTCAAATTAACATATACCCATTTCACCTTTCTGGCTGCATGCATGCCTTATACTTAATTGAGTGGTAAAATTGAGAAATCATGAACATAAAATTGTAAAGAATTGGTAAATTTGATGAAACATTTTTTCAAGTTATTGGAAATTGTTTTAGGAATTAGAGAAAAATTCCCCAAAACTGACAAACAAAATCCCTAAACTGAAGGAAATTTCACAAAAATTGACAAAAAGTTTTTTCCAGAATTGAAAGAAAATCAAAGATTGATTATTGCCTGAGAAGGAAGGAATTTTCCCCAAAATGATGGAAATTTTCCGGAGGAAACTGATACCTGAGAGATTTTACCTTTTTTGTATTTTTTCTTTTTGGTTGGTAGGTCAAATTTGAACATTTTTAACATAAAATTGAAAAAGAATTGGTTAAACTTAAGAAAAATTGTTAAAATTATTGGGAATTTTGGAAGAATATTCTGAAAATTATATTGGAAATTTTCCAAAACTGACAAAAACTTCCTGAAAATGAAGGAAATTTCTCAGATACCTGAGAGGATTTTACCTCATTTATATGCTTTCTTCTTGGTTGGGAGGTCAAATTTTGACATTTTTATTATAAAATTGAAAAGAAATTGGTTACACTTAAGAAAAAGTATTGGAAAAATCAAATTGGGAAATTTGTATGATAAAGTTGGTAACATTGTAGGGAAGTTAGTAAAAATTGTTGGAAATTTTGGTAATATTTTAATGGAAAATAAAGCGATTTGCACGCTTCTTAGCCTTAAGACTGTAGGAGCCATTTCATTTTTAAGAATGCCGACACGCACGTTTATGAGTGTGATTTTTTTATATACCACGATTTCGATGCAAAGAAAACCAAAATATCCTTGTGTAGTATCACATACAGATTAAGTAAAAAAGTTCAACTAATAATCAAAATCGGTTTATTAATTGACAACTTGGCTTCAAAATGTCTTGTTTTGTAATCTAAACCTTAAGTTTTACTGACCTGATACTACATTTACCGACTGAACTTAAATTATGTCAACGAGTCTCAAAAAGAAATTGGGGGGGGGGAGAAGGGGTGTGACACCCCCTCACCCCGATATTTATGCCCCTGTACATAATCTTTGTTGCAGATTGCCTCACCGGTAGAAGCAAAGTTATAAAGTGCTGTATTATTGCAATGCTTGTGTAATTTGTTCATTGTTTTTGTTTGGTAGATACACTGCTTGTCTGGCATTATAACTAAGCTTTCCAAAAAAAAAAAAAAATGGTGACAACATAGTTGTAACATTACAACCTATTATGTAAAAGTTAGTGTTAAGAGCAGTTGTGGGGCATCAGGGGGAATCTTCCAACTAAAATTTCCATTAGTGTTACTCTCCACCAATCAGCCTTTTTTTGGGTGGTGTTTTACATAGGGCTACATTGGGTTGTCAGGCAGAAAAGGGTAAAAAATGGGTTATTTTATTTAGTATCATTTTTTTTTTTTTGTGCCTGAAAGTTTTAACTAACCTAAAGTAGATTAAATTCAATTATCTATAATCTTTTTTCTTATTTTTTC
Source organism: Chiridota heheva (assembly GCA_020152595.1). Classification (NCBI taxonomy): domain Eukaryota; kingdom Metazoa; phylum Echinodermata; class Holothuroidea; order Apodida; family Chiridotidae; genus Chiridota; species Chiridota heheva. The sequence continues at coordinate 520,778 of JAIGNY010001387.1, forward strand.
CTTTCCTCTAAGCACTTAGAGGTATTTGCAATTTGTGCATTACAAATTTATATTATTAACAGTAACTATTTATAAAAGGCATAAATAAAATGTACTCTTGTTCTTTTTTCAGAAACAAACAATTGAGAGGCTGCTGAAGAAGCAAGAAGTGAAGAGTAAACTTCTTAGGGTGAGTTTAAGGGAGTGGGGGGAGGGGGGGGAAGAGGGAATGGGGGGTAAGTATATAAGCAAGATAAAGACAATGTAACAGTTAATCATTATGCTAACAAGACAACATTTCTGATTGGGTTTCATGTTAAAAGTAGCACATAAATAATTGAGTATTAATCCGCAAGGTCAAAATGAGAATACCTCTAAAGACGCTCAATAAACAATTTTGAATTGACAAAGAAACAAGCTCAAGACATGTACATTTTGAGTGGGTATGTAAAAGGAATATGTCTCAACAGGGAATATGAATTCACATATTTCCTGCGGTTATAATCGCCGGAACTGTGCCTTTTTTCCAGGTGTTTACCTTTGAATAGTTAATCATGCTGTCCTTTCGACAGTTCTAGTTTATCTTATCATTGCATAATTTTGCAACCATTCTTCCATTGACTCCTAATGATGGTATTTCTATTTCAACCGAAATATATGTAAATTATTCTATTTTTTTGTTTTTGTATATCATTTGCATACAGAATAGAGCCAAATGGAAATTAAGTGGAGTCCCCAGAATGCAGTATGTGAACAGCATGAGAGGGATTACTCTGTCTCTACCAGCTGGGATGGATTATTCCCTGCAATATCAGCCCCCAAGGTAGGGGTTATCTGTATGTAAATTCTGCACTGCAATACTTAACACAAAATATGATGGAAATTGAATTAATCATGAATGAAACAAGTTATTTTACTTATGAATAAATACTTGTTATGATGCAAATTTATGTCTTAATGGGCAGACTCTCTTTTTGGTGAGCATGTGAAGCATATTGGCGGATTTGTCCGTCGGGCCATCCACAGAAAATCTTAAAGTTTCTTCAGAGTTCCTCAGAAAAAGTTAAAGTTTCTTAAGATATCCTTATGGAAGGTTAGAATTTTCTTGCAAAATGTTGAAGTTTTTTAGAGACACTTAAGACAGATTGAAAACTAGTTTCCTTGAATAGTCTACAAAACATTCGATATTTCCTTAGAAGATAACTGTAAAATGATATAATTTTCCAATATTCTTCAGAGATCCTCAAGCATCTCTCTCTTAGCACTGGAGAATTTAAATATATGAAATTCTTGAAAATATGTGGGCATCAAGGGTTGTATCAGGCATGCTTATTATTCTCCGCCTTTGTTATTGTGGTCATTTGCATAAACTTGCTACAGTATATGAACTGACCAGACTTTTTGATTTAGTATGCTCAGTCAGGGAGTTTGACTGTATATGGACAAAGGGAGGAATGTTATGTGGGACATGGATGGGGGCCATGTGGGACATATGATATAAAATATACCATGTGGTATACACCAAAGGCTATATCAGGCATAATTATTTGACTCCACCTTTTTTTCTTATTTAACAAGTTATTTGCATATAAGTTGTTACATGAACTGACACTTTCATACATAATATGCTAAATCAGGGACTGTGATAGCTAGGATGATACTTATTATGGAGCCTATGGGATGTCATGTGGGACATGGGGAGGGATGCCATGTGGAACATGGGGTGGAATGCCATGTGGAACATGGGGTAGGATGCCATGTGGAACATGGGGTGGGATGCCATGTGAAACATGGGGTGGGATGCCATGTGGAACAGGGTAGAATGCCATGTACATTAGGATATATGATAGAATGTCATGCGGGACATAGGGTGGAATGCCATGGTATGGGATGTCATGTAGGACATGGGAAGTCATGTGGGACATGAGATGTCATGTGGGACATGGGATGTCATGTGGGATATGGGATGTCATGAGGTGGGAAGCCAATTGGAACATGGCGTGGGATGCTGCGAGTATCACAGAATGTGACATAGGTTGGGATGCCATGTCTGATATAGGGTAGGAGGTAATGGGGACATGGAATGTGATGCCATGTGGGACATGGGATGTGATGCCATGTAAGACATAAAGTAGGATGTCATAGGGATATTGGGAGGGATAGCATGTGGAACATATGGTGGGATCTAATGTGGGGCATAAGGTGGGATGCCATGTGGGACATATGGTGGAATGCCATGTGAGACATACTTTATGGTGGAATGCCATGTGGGATATATAGTGGAATGCCATGTGAGACTAGGCATGGGATGGGATATCATGTGGGACATGGGGTGGGATGTCATTTGGGACATGGGATAGGATCCATGTGGGACATAAGATTGGATGCCATGTGGGTCATGATATGGAATGCCATGTGGGACATAAGGTGGAATGCCACATGGGACAAGAGATGGGATGCCATGTGGGTCATAGGATGGGATGCCATGTGGGACATATGGTGGAATGCCACATGGGACAAGGGATGGGATGTTATGTGGGACATGGATGGGGGCCATGTGGGACATATGATATAAAATATACCATGTGGTATACACCAAAGGCTATATCAGGCATAATTATTTGACTCCACCTTTTTTTCTTATTTAACAAGTTATTTGCATATAAGTTGTTACATGAACTGACACTTTCATACATAATATGCTAAATCAGGGACTGTGATAGCTAGGATGATACTTATTATGGAGCCTATGGGATGTCATGTGGGACATGGGGTGGGATGCCATGTGGAACATGGGGTGGAATGCCATGTGGAACATGGGGTGGGATGCCATGTGGAACATGGGGTGGGATGCCATGTGAAACATGGGGTGGGATGCCATGTGGAACAGGGTAGAATGCCATGTACATTAGGATATATGATAGAATGTCATGCGGGACATAGGGTGGAATGCCATGGTATGGGATGTCATGTAGGACATGGGAAGTCATGTGGGACATGAGATGTCATGTGGGACATGGGATGTCATGTGGGATATGGGATGTCATGAGGTGGGAAGCCAATTGGAACATGGCGTGGGATGCCGCGAGTATCACAGAATGTGACATAGGTTGGGATGCCATGTCTGATATAGGGTAGGAGGCAATGGGGACATGGAATGTGATGCCATGTGGGACATGGGATGTGATGCCATGTAAGACATAAAGTAGGATGTCATAGGGATATTGGGAGGGATAGCATGTGGAACATATGGTGGGATCTAATGTGGGGCATAAGGTGGGATGCCATGTGGGACATATGGTGGAATGCCATGTGAGACATACTTTATGGTGGAATGCCATGTGGGATATATAGTGGAACGTCATGTGAGACTAGGCATGGGATGGGATATCATGTGGGACATGGGGTGGGATGTCATTTGGGACATGGGATAGGATCCATGTGGGACATAAGGTTGGATGCCATGTGGGTCATGATATGGAATGCCATGTGGGACATAAGGTGGAATGCCACATGGGACAAGAGATGGGATGCCATGTGGGTCATAGGATGGGATGCCATGTGGGACATATGGTGGAATGCCACATGGGACAAGGGATGGGATGTCATGTGGGACATGGGGTGAGATGCCATGTGGGAGATATGGTGGAATGCCATGTGGGACAAGGGATGGGATGGGATGTCATGTGGGATATGGGCCGAGATGCCATGTGGGACATGGAATGCCATGTGAGATGCCATTTTTATAATTGGCTGGGTTATGTGATATGGGTGTCAATTTGCATGGTCATGCGAATCATGGCAGTATTTTACTGTTCTAGTTTAATCTTAAACCATTGTTTTTTTAATCCCTTGTCACAAATTCCTGGAGGTAAAAAGCTGCTTCTGGCAAATTTGCTAGTCACTTGCATTCATTCCTCTTTCAGTAAATTTAAGTAGACAAGACAGTATCCTTATTTCAAAGACTTCAAAGGCATCACAAAAACAACTGGATAAAGCAACTAATATTTTTGTGTAAAATAACCTTATTTTACTCTCAATTTAAGGAATATGCTCGTGAATATTTATGTACATTAATCATGAATATTCATGTACATTTATATGATAGAGGACTATAAAAAGAAACAACTTAGTAAAAAACCATGTTGATATCTTATTCCATTTAGGAATTATTGCATTTCAAAGATTTTACTAGTGAGTTGAAAAGTGACTGTTTTTAGGATCCCTAGAATTTTTATAAACTCTTTTCTTGCATTTGACAGTATTGAGAATCTTTATAAGAGTATTCAAATCCATTGCAATTGTTTAGCATGAATGAATACTACGTTCGGAACCTCACTGTGCCATTGGTTGCACTAATAGATGTGCGGGGAATTGAAAGACATTTTCTCGATTTCCATCTGATGCTGATCGACGTTCAAAGTGGGTTTCTGCTGTACGTGACGTGATGGGCTTTCAATGTACAGCTCATATGATTTGCAGCGAGCACTTGTAGGCCAAATTCTTGGGAACCTAGACTTTCTCATCAATTTCAGAAATTCAAAGATATACATAAAGATTTTAAGCTGCACGCCCAGTCATACATCATAAATTTAAGATATTGAAAACTATTTTAACTTTTATCTGCCATCAGTCGGAATCTATAAAAGACATTTCTGAAAATTAAGAGACCAATTCTACACAAAATTGAAAACTGTTTAATAAGCTATTCAACTCTAGACATCCATACAGTAGATCGTTAAATTGATCAATTCAAATCTTAAGACCCAGATCACTTGTACAATCTATCAAACCATGTGTGGATTATTTTCTTTGTTTTTATTTAGACTTCCACCTTTGCAGAAGCTTTGTGGTGTGGCAGGCTGTGAAAATCCAAAGAAGTATTCCTGTTCCAAGACAGGTATCCCTTTGTGTAGTTTAAGGTGCTACAAGCAAAATCTCTTATCGTCTTCGTCAGGTGCACTCGTTGGGTCTGTAACTTGAGAAATACAAAAACGTTCTTACTGTGATTTCTGTAAATATGGATGTCTTATATTTGAAGCATAACAAGTTTGACAACTTCTGGTGTGTGGCCACATCACTGCTATGCAGTATCATTGGCTTCTGAGCTTTGAATTTGAATTTGCATTTATGGTGAATAATGATTGGTTAATAAAGCCATGGGTCAGCAGTGAACTCAAATCTGTTGAGAATCATGAACATTCTAAAATTCATATAAGCCTATGAGTTGGGGTGGTCAAATCTACAGTGATCACTTGATCAGTAGTGTTATCACTTAATCAGTAGTGTGATCACTTGATCAGTAGTGTGATCACTTGATCAGTAGTGTGATCACTGTCTTTGAGTTGTCTAGCCAGATATGATACAGGAGGATGAGCATGATATCCGCATCTGTTGCATGGACAAAAATTCTATTCTGGAACTGCTTTAGATAGCACTCTGAGATGGTACGCCAACCTGGTATCAGCTGCGAAATGTGAGCATGCAAACTCAGGCGCCTTGCTGTATATAGAAGACACTCATGTGCAACAACAGCTTTCTTTTGTTGTATGATTGGTGCATACTTATCATCTATCCATTCATCCAGCTTTCTTTTGTTGTTTGATTGGTGCATACCAATCTATCCATTCATTCAAGAAGAATCTACTGACATTCATGAATATTCTAAACTTCCTATATATTCCCATGGGTTTTGGGGAGTTCAAAACTACAGAGATCACAAGCCAAGCTTGTATCTGAAGGAAATGTGAAGGGGAAACTCAATTTCAGTCCTATCAGCAAGGGACATTAGCCCCTAGTTATCATTTATATTGGTTAGATGGACCAAGCCATACCAATTTTCAACCTGTCTGGTGTTTTGTGCAGGCTGCTTTTCATCTTTCAAAGGTGTCTTTATTGCAGATTAAAAACTATTTAAAAAATATTCTTCACTCGAATCACAATTCTTCTAAAGATCTGTGGACAACATTATGTTGTTTGATTTGATGTAGCAACATCTTTTATTAAAATCAATTGAAAATTAAGCTTTTTACAGCTTTGTTAAATTATCAGGTATTAATATGAAAATTTGTGAAATTTGCAAAATTGATATTTTTTTATTATGTAAATCTTTTGTTTCTTAATTGGTCTGTCATAATTCTTTGAAGGCATGTATCTAATTCTAGCAAAGACCTATCCCTAAGCAAATTTGGTAAACAATTCACCAAAAATCATTTCTGTTGATAAACAGTAACCTCCCAGCACCCATGATTGGAATTATGAGGGTGTTGTTACCTTTGGTTAAAGGAGCACTAGACCAAAAAGTGAGGGCGTATTTTTAGGGGGTTACCCCCCAAAAATCAAATGCTTATCTATCACAAAACGGTATAGCAATTTTCTGGTTAATATGACTATTCAAGTAACTTGTGCCCTCATGTCGTCTCTGGGCTATGGAGGCATAAAGTTTATCGATCTGTTGTGGAAAATATATCTGTGAAATTTGCAAAAACCAGCACCCTCACTTTTCAGTCTAGTTTGAAGACTTCTTTGAAAAATTCTTTTGATAAGATTTTTTTTTTAAATACAATTTCTCATCATTAGTCACAGTGGACATCAAGTTTTAATATTTGGGTTAGAAATCTGCATCAAAAGTATCTGTGAGATGTATCATACTTTAGAGAATGACTATTTTGGACCATGTACCTCCTTCATTCTTTCAAACAAATGCAAAGTATGGAGCATTTGTGACATTTTGTGACAAAATTTCATTGTCCAAAATTCTGTCACATCCTGTGACATTTTGACAATTTTGTGACAAAATGAGACAAAATGAACATAAACATAAAATTTGTCTCACATTTTGTGACATGCTTTACTCCTTCACTCACACTCATTGGTAATTCGATGTTGTATTTTGTGGATTCCATTTTTCATGAAACAGACAACTAAATGATCATTTCTATGGGTATCACTGGTCAACTGGTCATGATGTGTGAATCTATGCCAATTAAATGTGACAAAGCAAAAGGTGCCAAAAATTGTGACATTTCAGACATTTATGTGACAAATTTGAAATTTTGTTGATGTGACAAATTGTGACAAGCCATCAATCATCACTCCATTCTCTACAATTTTGAAGTTAGATGGATTGTGGAGTACCGTGATTAACAGGCTACTAACTTTCTGTTGAGGATATCATCTGTCATTTAGATATGATTCCTTCATTTTATTTTGCATTTGAATTTCCATTGAAGTGTGTCGCAGCTGCATTAATGAATTTTCAGGAATGTTTTAACCCCAACTTTACAGTACAGTACTTGAAACAGCTGATTTTGGTAAATTACGTTTTTAACTTTGAACTATACCATCACTGCCTATCAATGTGAAACTAGAGAACACATTTTATCCAATATTAACTGAAGAAAAGATATGAATAATTACAACCAGATTTTTTATTTTCTGCCTTAAGATTTTAATTTTTGTTTGAAGTTTAATGGATTTGTATGTCTTCATATATACAGAAAATTGTGTGAAACCAAAGTGGTAAAAAAATTATGTTAATATCTTATTCCGTTCAGAAGTTACGAAATTTTATATTATTTTAACTGAAGAAAAGATATGAATAATTACAACCAGATTTTTGATTTTCTGCCTTAAGATTTTAATTTTTGTTTGAAGTTTAAAGGAATATTTCCGTGGATTTGCATGTCTTTATATATAACGAAAATTTTGTGAAACCAAAGTGGTGAGAAAATTATGTTAATATCTTATTCCGTTTAGAAGTTACTAAATTTTATATTATTTTTGAATTTTGACAAAAGTGAGTATTTGGCAACATCTGCGATGTCATAGAAACAATTGCAACAAAACGTCTATTGTATTTCTTTAAAATTGATTTGGATTTTTTTTTTCTCGTTGTAAATGTGATGTAAACCAAAAAAGAAAAAAATGTTTTCTTGTAAATTATATATTCCACCCTATCTTTTTAATAAACCAAAAATGCTGTAAAAAAAAAAAGTGATTTAATTTATGAGAAATACATAAGAAATATGCTGGAATTGCCTTGATGACATTACCAAGCTGAAGGACATACTGTACGAGGTGTTTTTAAGAACATTTTTCTACACTTTAAATTGTTATAACTTCTAAACGGAATAAGATATTAACCTATTTTTTTACCACTTTGTTTCTAAAATTTGTCTCTATATATATAAAAAAATGAAAATCTGTGGGAATATTCCTTTAATTTATATTTTAGTAATAGGAGGAAGACATTAAGTCATTCACTTGCGGGTTCCTGTTATTATTAATGACGTAATGTCTGACAATATTACGAGAAAAAAGAAGTTGCACTTAATTTTTCCAAGATTCCTGAAGATACTTTTTATTCTCTGATGCTAAAAAATGGGTTTAAATATGATTGTTTAGATGAGATCCACTAGGGCAGGGGTGGAGCCAGGATCAAATGTCGGAGGGAGGGGGAGGGTGGACAAACAAGGGATGATGTGATAACGTGTTTTATTAGCAGTTTTGTCATGAAAATGGAACATATTGGGACAAAAACCTGAAAGGTTCTCTTTCGATTGGGAAATCATTAACAAAAATTGAAGAAAATTTGTGTGAAATTTTCCGATATTTGATGAAACGTTAATGGAAATTTAAAAAATTGCCCCAAAGTGAAGAAACTTTCTAAAAACTGCAAGAAAAATGAAGGAGATTTCTCAAAGAATGAAGTGATTTCCGGACATTAAATAAAATAAGTTCCAGAAAAAACTGGAAAAACTTTACCGAAAGAAAAATTGCCTCAAAATGAAGGAAATTTTCCAATTATTGAATAAAACTGACTGACAATTGAAGAAAATTTGCCGAAAATTTAAGAACAATTGTACGAGAATTAGGGAAATTGCCCAAAATTTTAAAGAAAATCAGGAAATTGCCCAAAATTGAAAGACATTTCCCAATCATTAAAGGAAATTTACAAAAATTATCAAGAATCAAAGAACAATTCCCTCAAAAAGAAGAACATCTTCTGAAAATTGCACGAAAATGAGGGAAATTACTCAAAGATTTAAAGAGATTTCCAAACATTAAATGAAATTTCCCGAAAATGGAAAAAAAAATCCACAAACCGTGACTAAGAATTATCTCATGGTAAAAAAAAAAAATAAGGGATTTTTTTTAGGAAGGGTTATGGCCCCGGCCCCTCTGAATTCGCCCTTGTACTAGGGTGGGGAACGTGAGGGGGGGGGGCGTAAATATTGGGTATGTAAAAGGAATCCACTGACCCCTTCAAAACAAATAATGTTTGACCTTAATAAAATGATACAATTTGATAATATTAAAGGTTTTTGCAATTTTACATTTACAAAATTGTATCGACATGACGTGTCCTTTTCCTTAAAAACCACAAACTTACTGTAGCAATAATTAATATAACCACCACACAATAAGGACTTCATCCATTGCTAATATGATACTCAGCACCAACTTCCACAACAACTAAGGTATTCAGAATAAAGAAAGTAAAGAGGAAAAATCTGACCCGACCTGGTTATTTATCAGGTCGGGTCTGACTTTGAAATTTTAAGGAGCAGAACAACTAGTGAGTGGGTAAAGACACTCTTTATTTTGGTCATGAAATTTGACAAATTTAGACTTCAAAGTGCATGCAGTAACTATCCAAATGCAACACTTTTCTTTAACCCTGAACTCAGAAACTTATTAGGTGCTCCACCATGGTCAGTGGCGGCGTCAGGGTTTTGGTCATGGGGGGCAAGAGAGAAGCAGTTTTTGTCATGGGGGACATCAATTTACTTGAAGTTATACCTTACCTTCCATGCTATTAATATGCAATCTGGTCACATGACCTGATTCTAACATATTAATAGCATGGAAGGTAAGTAAAACTCTCGTAAATATCCCTGCTACGCTTAGCGGGGTAAATTTACACAACTTTCAGCGGGAAAGTGGGGGGGAGAGCGATCTCGTGGGGGCGGGAAAACATTGAAAATTAAACATTGTAAATATAGGCCATGCATCCTGTAATCCATCGTGGAACCTCTTATCCTTTTGTTTTGTTTTTGTTGCCATAGTTAGATGACGTATTCCATGGACGGTCCGTTGTTCCTATTGGAATTTGCAACAATGCTGCTCGGTATAAAAATGGTCATGGGGTGGAAGGAGGGGGGGGGGGGGCAAGAGAAAAGCAGTTTTGTCTCATGGGGGACATATCAATTTACGCAACTTTCAGCAGGAAAGTGGTAGGGGGGCGATCTCGTGGGGGCGGGGAAACATTGAAAATTAAACGTAAATATAGGCCATGCATCCTGTAATCCATCCTGGAACCTTTCTTTTTTTTTTTTTTGCCATAGTTAGATTGATATATTCCATGGACGGTCACGTTGCTGCTTCCGGAATTTGCAACAATGCTGTTCGGTATGAAAATGGGGGAGAAGTGATGGTCAACAATATTTGAAGGCATTGCTATCAAGTCCATAAGAGTCAGTTGGATATCAGATAATGACAAGTTGGCAAAAATCCCCTGAAAAGTCAGATTGATGCAAAGGCGTTAAACAAATTGATGTAAACTTAAGACTACCCAAAATTGCATCCCCTCCCGTCACTCCGATACTCTTTTGCTGCTTTGCAACCAAAATTTATTTTGTAATAAAATGTTATCAAACTTATTGATTACCCATCTAAATGAGAACAGTGACGTATCCAGCATCCAACAGATGTCTAATATACCAACTGTCACATTTGATGTAATCGTTACAAAATTTGGGGAAAGGGACCTTGAGAACGTTTTAATCAGAAAAGAAAAAACGCTACTGGTGGATTGTTTCTATGCACCTTTTTGGACGAAAATTGAGCCTGGAACAAAGCGTACCTGTAAATAATTTATTTGATTTCCACCCATGATCGTAGCGTTTCTCGATCGAGATGTTCTATCAGGGATATCTTTTTAAGAACATGCAGATGGAGTCGATAAGTACCTGACGCTCTATGTCTGTGAGTTAGGCCCTTATTTCCTATCATGTTAAAGAAATATTCCCGTGAATTTTTATTCATTGGGTAGAGAACTATTAAAGAAACAAATTAGTTTCAAAACCATATTAGTATCATTAAGGAATTATTGCATTTTAAAGATTTCATCAGTGTGTTGAAAAGTGACCTTGTAGTGTAAATTGTGATGTCATAATTGCAGATCCAATTCTATTTAATTCTAATTAAATGTATTTCTATCAAATGAAAACTTATTTCACTTCATTTATTGTGTAAATCAGCTAAAATGTGCATGTCAAACCCCTTCTCAACAGTTTAACAACCACATCAACACCAATTAAAAACGAAGCCCTCAGGTTTGTCTGGGCGCCTACCTGCCTACAGGATCATCAGCCTTCACGTTGAAGCCAAGATGTTTAGAGCCCTCACCAACACCCAGAACCCTGTTTACAACCTCATTAGGTACCCCAATTGCTCCACCCTCTTTGATAGGACTAAAAACCATCCCCTCCCTTCAGATTACGCATCAAACCAGAACTCCACCTCGGCATCAACCCCGCCACTCTTGGCACCTTCTCCTAGCCCCCTTTTTCTCCCTGGGCCACCCCTCCCTTCTACCCACCTGGGCCTCTCCACTGATCACAAAACCCAAACCCACCCTAACCTCTTCATCAACCTCCTCTACCAAATCAAAGACCAACTCTCAAACTACGCCTCCATCTATACTGATGGCTCCAAGGAAGGTGACAAGACAGCTGCTGCCGTCATCCAAGACCGACTACTCGTTTATTTTCTCGGCCGAAGCCAAGGCCATCCTCATTGCCCTCAACTTTATTGAGTACTCCACGCTCATTCATTTTGCCATCTTCTCCGACTCCAAGGCTGTCCTGTACTCTTAAATGGGATATACCCACATCCCCATCCGTAAATTCCTTACGCCTCCTCCCCTTTCTCTGCAAGACAGAGCTGATGCAGCCGCTAAGCTTTCCGTCAACCCTTCCCCACCCCCTTTCCCAAAACCCTTTCTGACATCAAACCGCTCATCGCTTCCCTTGTCCGTGACCGTTGGCAAACCTCAAGGGACTCCCAAATTGATAACAAACTCCACGTCATCCAGCCCACCATTCCGATCAAACCACCATCCACAACCTCTCCCGTGCCGACAACATTCACATTACACGCCTTAGATTAGGTCACACCCACGTCACTTACTCCCACCTCCTGATTGGCTCTCCCACCCCTCTGCAACAATTGCCATTGCACCCTTCGGAGTCCATTACGTTCTCCTTGCTTGCGCCATGTACAACTTCCCCAGAGCTTCCCTCGCTCCCCACAACTCAATAGCCGAGCTCTTCCAGAAAAACCTTCCGGATAAAATTATCTCCTTCTTTCATCATGCTTCCCTCTACAACCATACTTAGTCCTCCTCTTCCACCCCCATCTCTCTACTTTTTTTTTTTTTCTTCACCCATGCACTTCCTCTCTCGATCCCAACTTTCTGGCTTTTGGTTCCCGTGTTTCTTACAATTTTCCCTGTTTTTTTATTCATCCTACCTCTGGAATGATCTAACCTCTCAGGTAAAATTTGACCCTCGCTGTCGTGGTGCCGTTAAGCCCTTATCAAACAATCAAACAAAAACTGCTTTCAGTAATTTAGCAATTAATTTTGCAAAGAAATACATAAACAATGTCTTGGATCTGCCTTTATGACATACACTGATGTATACTGCAAATTCGCACTGGTCAAATCTTTGAAATGAGCAATAACGGAATATGAACATGATTTTTGACACCCATTTGTTTCTTTAATAGTCCTGTATCATATGTTTACAAATTCACGCAAATATTCCTTTAACATCATCTAATCCATTCATCACAAATGTTTAATTTGTGAAGCAGAAAGATTTCCTTCCACTTGTGTGTTTCTTCTATCACCACCCTTCTAGCTGAAGTATGTTTCCATACTTGAAGTGAAGTCTTGTACACTTTAGCTTCCTGTCATGGTTGTAAATTAGTTTTCATTCCAATAAGTTTCTTTTCCAAAGAAATGAATCGTTTCACTGAGTTATTATATTTTATTTTCTGTTTCGAGTGTTGGAGCAGTCAACATAACGTAGCTTCATTGGATTTCAGTGGATAAAATTCGGTTTTAATCTTTAAGTGTGTATAGGTTCAAACAAATTGCACAGACCTTTATTTTCATTTAAGTTGTCCTGAAAGGTGGAAAGTGGTATCATGTGAGCAGCAAGACAGACCACTTTTCATAGATAACGTTACATCAAGGTCCCTTGAAACCCAACGTACAGACGTCATTGGATGTTTACGTCAAAACCCATGGTAGAATCCCCCTCCCTACCACAACCACACACACACTTTGTTGAGGCTGGCCACACCGCTTTCTGTGCCAATTATGGTAATACTTCTGTCACAATATATGTCAACGACTCAGAGGTATAGGAAATAAGGAGGGGGGAGTTCCCCCTTTAAGGGATTCCAGTTGCCCTGTTGGGAGAATATAAATATGAAATATATAAAAATTGATACACAAATTTGGCAACATTTCCCGAAAATTGAGAACAATTTTCCGAAAATTGAGAACAATTTCCCGAAAATTGAGAACAATTTACGAAAATTGAGAACAATTTCCTTTCAATTTATGAAAATTTCCCGAAAATAGGAGATTTTCCGATTAGCAGCGACATTTCATCATCAAAACTTAATTTACCAGCGCAATATTTAAATGTGTGTGTGTGTGTGAGAAAGAGAAAGGGAGGGGAGAGGGGGGGGGGGGGTCACTCTTCCAACGCCCCTGAAACCACTCATGACCCCCTTCCCATCTGCAGACATGTCGAGGGGGAATCATTCCACGTAATGGCAACTTTGTTAGGAAACGTTCTATTAAAGGTGCGCTAGACCAAAAAGTGAGGGCGTATTTTTGGGGTCCCCCAAAAAATTGAATGCTTATCTAGCACTCACCGGTATAGCAATTTTCTGGTTAATATGAATATTCGAGTGACCTTTGCCCACACGTCGACTGTGGGCTATGGAGGCATGAAGTTATTCGATCTGTTATGGATAATATATCTGTAAATTTCGCAAAAACGAGCGCCCTAACGAGCATTCGGTCTAGTGCTTTAAAACTGAAAAATCAGAAATGCATTCAGTGGAAATTTTCTTCACGTCAACATTTCAAACATTAAATCCCTCTTGTTATCTACAAAATGACATAAAAACAATAAGAAAGATGCATCTTTACAACATGTTATGCAGAAAATGGAAGGTACAAAATATTAGTCAAATACATGCAAGTTTAAAGGTGAATGAACATCTAAAGATTGACGAGCATATTTAGAATGAGTTTTACATTCTGGGTTAAACAGTCTTTAAGTTTTGGAAATAGCTCTTTAAGTTTCCGATTTAGGGCTGACCAAAGAGTAACAGGAACTTACAGTACATGCTTACATTTTAGATGAATTTCAATCGGCACCCCAAGATTGTTATAGAGCCTTACTCTAAAATTGCAAAATTATTTAATTACTTGTAATATTAAAATGCCAGAATTTGTATTATTTTATTTAAATAAAATTGCTTTATTCCAATTTTTTTTAATGATTTTGTCCTTATCTGATGTAATTAACTTCCGATGCCCCTGAAATCCAAACAATCTGTTCTATCAGATATCAAACATATACTCTACTGATCAAACACGGCTCACGATTGCCGGAGCATAGGGCCCCTCAATGATTTGCAAACTTGTTTTCATTACATTCCTATTTGCACATTCGACGAGACAGCCATTGCGTGGAACTTTTCAGTCCTGCATCGCTTGCAATATCACAATGCTTCGGAGGCCTTCTTATCAGTGGCGACAGCAAGGGGTGGGGTGCAGGTGGATGGGGGGGGGGGGAAGGTGCAGGAGAAAACTTTCTCCTAGACCCCTTTTTTTGGTCCAATATGGCTATTTTTGACCCTTTTTTTTATGGGGGGTGGGGATAGTCTAATTATATGCTGATATATTAGATCGTACCACATATTGATTGAGGTGCAAATTCGGTACTTAAAAAAAGAGTGTATTGTTCAGATTCAGTATTTTGGGGCCTTCTAAAACTAGGAAAAAACGAGGAAAGCCTCGCTTCGACCCCATGCCGAAAAGGTTTCCCCTGTGTTCATAATTCAGGGAATTAAAGTCCCATCTAAGCATAACTATAGTCTCATGATAGGTATTCCTTCATTGTTCAACCATTTACGTGATGTATATGACTTTAATGTGTTTTGATAAGCAACAATTTCAATTCCAAAAGTTAAATCATCACGTTATCATCTATTTCAGGAAGCGCGGGGACTGGGGCTGGGGGGATTTAGTCCCCCTCCCCCTTCCCATCCCCTCCCCATCCCTTCCTACCCACTTTTGTGCTATGACAAAAAATAAATATTAATGATATAAATAATAATAATGATGAAAATAATAATAGTTGTCTGTTTTTCTTGCTTAGAGCTAAAATTGGGAAAAGTATACGAAAGCAGGTCAATAAATTTCCTGAAAATTGACAAAACATTTCCTCAAAATTGAAGAAAATTGCTTACAATGAACAAATTTCCGAAAATTGCCAAATATGAACGCAATTTTCCTAATATTGACAAATAGTTCCCCAAAATGTTAGGAAAGTGCCATAATGAACGAAATTTTCCTAAATTCAAAGAATATTTTCCAAAATAAAGACTGAAAGGTAAAATAGAAGACAAATTTGATATAATTATTTGAAATTTTTGTCGAACTTGTCTACGAATTCCCGGAAATTGATCAATATTTTCTCAAATTCTAAACAAATTGTCTAAAAATGAAGAAAATTCCCGGAAATTAAAGAAATTGGTCAAAATATAAAGGATATTTCCTAAAAAATTGAAGGAAATGGCTTAAAAATATCCCCAAAATTGATCAAAATTGCCCCCAAATGAACGAAATTGCATGGGCCGCGGAGTAGAAGGGCCGGAGGCACGTGCCCCCTCCCCCACTTTTTTTTGCAAATCGTAAGAAAGAAGACGTCCTGCAATTTTGTAAAAATACTGTTGCAAAAGATATAAACAATGGATCATGTCCACTAAAAACTTATATTTGGAAAAAATGAAATAAAATATCACGTCTGATTAGGGCGTGGTTATTTCTAAAAGAAGTGAAGGCCACGAGAACTGAAAACGTGAATTATGTTGGCGAATTATTTGGTTAAATTACTACAATTCAACATCATTTAAAACTCTAAACTAACAAAGAAACCAGAAGAGCCAGAGTTCCCCCCACCCCCCTCCCCCTCCTCACCTTCATATTGGTTTTATTTTATTGAGGAGAAAGTACCATTTTGGCCACCCAATAAATGACAGTCTAACGAATTGATTGTCAAGAGTCAGATTTCATGCATGGAATTTTTCTTCCGGAATTCTTCAATTCTCGGAAAATCTTAAATCTTCGTAAAATTTCCTTCATTTTCATGGAATTTGCTTAAATTTTCCTTCATTTTCGTTAGATACGCTTCACTTTTTTTTGTGAAATTTCCTTTCATTTTTGGGAAATTGTCTTCAATTTTCGGGAAATATTGCCAAATTCTTCCAAAATTTTCAACCATTTCACAAACCTTCTTTACAAATAGTTTTTTGGATCATGCTAAGACCCCGCGTGAAATTTCAATTTTCGCAAAATTTACTTCATTTTCGCGAAATTTGCTTCATTCTGTTATTTTTGTGAAATTTGCTAAATTTTCGGGAAATGTTGCCATTTTTTTCTCCAAAATATCAATCATTTTACGAGCCATGCACCCCTCCTTTTACTTTGCTAGGTTTTGGACCATGATAAGAGATTCATACAATTTTTTAATATATTTTTGGGACAAAATAAAATCTGGCCTCCTAATGTCAAATATCTTCCTACGCCGTATGTATTTGTTTTTCATGTTTCATAACAACTAAACAATATAAACATTTGTAGAAATATCACGTCGATTCTATCTTCTTCTTCCTTTTTTGATGGGGTTGGGGTAGGGATTAAGTTAGGAATGATTAGAAGAGATTAATGATTTACCGATTTACTCATTTTGCATTTTCGTCTTTCAGATGAGTCGTTTCAAATGTGCGTGCCCCTTCACTTTGAATATTACTCCGTGGCCCATAAATTGTCCTAAAATTGTGGATAAATTCTGAGGAAAGTGCCCAAGATTTCCCGAAAATTGAAGAAAATTGCACAAAAATGAACGAAATTTTCCTTAAATTGATAAACAATTTACTGAAATTTAAAAAAAAAGTGCCCGACAATTCCCAAAAATTGAAGATTTTCCGATTAGCAGCAACATCAGTGATGAAACTTATTTGACCCCCCACATGCCGCCCACCCCCTCGATAGTTGACCCTTCCTATGCTCATGTCTAACAATATAATTGGGAGTAACTGTTTATATAAATATGAATATAATGATGCTTTTTATTTTCGACATTTACTTCTTCAGAACCCCCCTCCCCACCCCCACTGCAAAAATTGCTCCGCGGTCCCTGTATTTTCATCATCTATCTATAATCTTTGGTAATTTATTCACCTCAGTCAACACTTTATTTCAACAGTTCTGAATATTCAAGATGAGGTTAAGGAAACAGTATCTTCAAAATCATCCTGTATTTGCTCGGTCTTATCCTTGGGGCTCTTTAATTCTGCTTCCAATCCAGGACCGAGAATTGCATTTGGTACATCTCCGCCGAAACTATTGAAGACTGAATTGACAGACGCGGAACCGTCAGGGTAATCGGCCGAAGGTCCGGCCATTTGCACAAGGGGTGGATCAGTGTTCGGAAGGTCGGCTTCGTAACTTTGAAACAGAAGGTAACTGCCCAAAGAACTGCCGAGGTCTGATGTAAATAGAAACGACAAAGATAAAATTGAAATTACGTGCGATTTCAGTCGGTCATTCTTATCTACGGATTATGTAGGTGTGTGTATCAATGAAGAAGCTGGAAAGTCATTATTCTAAGTATTAATGAAGAAGCTGGAAAGTCATTATTCTAAGTATTAATGAAGAAGCTGGAAAGTCATTATTCTAAGTCTGTTACTATTTTGATATGGCCAAAAATAAGAGAGAACCAGCGAAATTGGAGGGGGTCTTTCCTATCTCAATTTTAAAGAAATAAACTTACCTTGGTTACCCCCCCCTCCCATACCCCCTCCTTCTCTCCCTCCCGCCCATCACACACACTTTCGTAATGATTCTGGTGAGTGAGTCGTGACGTATCAATCCAACACGTTACGAAACTTTGCCAAACTTCGACATCGTTTTGCCGAAGTTCCGAGACGTTTTGTTGATAGTTTGACAACTTCTTGTTCGGCAACGGCTTTCCGAAGTCAGAAGAAAACATGTTGCCAAAGTTTAACAACATCTTCCTTAGCTTTAAAAACCTCTTGCTTAATTTTGACAACGTTTTCCGAACTTTGGCAACCTCTAGTCGAACTTCGAAAATGTTATATTGCAATTCAACACACACACACACACATACAATACACACACACACACCCACACACACTTATGATGACCTGCAAACGAGGACTTGTTTTAAAGTATGGTGTACAAATGTGGACTTCTTCAGTGAGCACCACACTGTTAGAAATGTATTGCATATATACCTAAGCGGATCAATAAACAAAAGAGCTTTCATGGCACCTGATACTTTATTATTAACTTTAGCATGGACTTTATCTGAAAGTAATGAATTTTCTATACTAACTGAACCTGATTTTGTACATGAAATCGACTTTATTTTAGTTTCTGAATATTTCTATTAAATTGTGGACATCTGTTATTTTGCAATGTAATCGTGGACACATGTTATTTTGCAATGTAGCAGTAGATATTTCACACTCTCTAACCAACCATCAACAAAAGTGTGAAGAAAAGCAAAAACTAAACATTTTTGTGTGTAGTAAATCAGATTTAAAGCGGGTAATTGTGGACTAATGCTCAAAACGTTAAAATGAATTGTTTGGGTCATGATACAGCAATAAATATTCGTATTTCAATGAAAAAGAAACCGTGGACGATATGTAAAGGGCGGCATTGAGACTACAATTACAGTCAATGAGCTAAAATGTCCCCTGAAGCAAAAGTTTACCAAACAGAACACACAACAAAACAGAGTGTTTCAGCAAATACGTGGACACACATTTGGTTGATCGGATATTCAAATGGCGTCCTCTGTTGATAATTTTGCCCTTGAAAACACAGTTATCTCGACCGTGGACATCCACGTCTGCAGGTGTGTCCACGGAATGAAGGTGTGTCCACGGAATCAAGGTGTATATTCTTGCCCAAATCCACGTTTGCAGATTTTACAAACACACACACATACACACGCACACACACACACTTTCGCATCAATTTTAGTGAGGTGAGTCGTGACGATTTCGGTTCAACACCTTATGAAACTTCGAAGTTGTTGCCGAAATTCGACAATGTGTTGCCGAAATTCTAAAACGTTTGACGGATCTAAAACATGCTGCCTAATTTCGAAAACGTCTTGTTGAAGATCGACGTGTTACCAGGCATTTAAAAGATGGTGCCAAACTTCGACGTGTTACCAGGCCTTTGAAAGATGGTGCCGATCTTTGGAAAAGTATTGCCATTGTTCGACAACGTGTTGGCATTGTTCGACAACGTGTTGCCATAGTTCGACAACATATTGCTGAGCTTCACCAACGTGTTGCTAAAATTCGAAAACATTTGGCAGAACTTTAACAACAAGATGCTTACTTCGAAAACTTGTTCCTGAACTTCGACAGCGTCCGAAGTTCGACAACATCTTGCTTAAATTTGAAACGTTTTGAGAACTTCAACAACCTCTAGTCAAACTTCGATAACGTCTTACCGCAATTAGCCAACGGTTGGTGACTTGAAATCGTTTTGTGTTTCATATTAATTTAGGTACTCTGAAGCTTGATTCTTATGCCTGTACGTCGGTGACGGATTTAAAGGACAAGTATAGTAATCAAGCAAGTTTATATTGTGTGTTGGAGAACAATCAAAGGAACAAAATAATCATCATTCATATAAAAGATAATTCAGTTTAGAATACACGCATGTTTCAAATTTGCAGCAGATTCTTGTAGAATTAATTGACTAATTTATGCGATATTGGCATTTATTGAGGCAAATATGTTTTTGACTAATATTTTTGTGCATTAGTGAGTTTCACTAAATATTGTGTTATTATCTTATATACTGTATACGAGCTTGGCAACACTCTCTCTTCTTAAGAGTTATCTGCGCTTTTTATCCTTCTGTCTCCTTTTCTCGTTTTTTTGTTTTAAAGAATCGAACAAAATCTTACTTGGCTGCATTTCTAGTTGCCTTTCCAGCTCCCGAACTCGTACCTCAAGCTTCCCAAATTCGAGAAGAATCTGTTTGACTTCGTCGGCCTGTATAATTACAAATAATAAGCACAGTGCATTTAGATATATGGACAGGTAGAAGCAACATACCTAAATAGACAAAAACATGAACATATAGAGAGAGAAATTTCATAGTCCGCCTTTAAGTTACACAAATCCATTCCTATTTTCTTCATGTTATGAAGTAGAAGGTGATGCACTGACCGGCCTTCGTGGGCAGGTAACGATTTGTCCTTTGTGTTTGTCCTTTATAATGGGAATTAAAATGTTCACATAACGTTGCATGATACTCACGCTACCCTTGTAAAGAAATGGCCTTGAATTGTGCTTGACCTGCCAGTGACATACAGAGCATGTCTTGTGGACTAAAGGGCGGATCTTTAAATGTTTAAATTCTGTGCAAGATTTTACAGCTGTTTTTAATGTATAGGTTTTATTGTGCAAATTATCATACAAATATTTGACGTATGATTAAATTGCACTCGTCTATTTGTTATGCAAATCCGATGTACCACAATTGCGAGAAATTGAGTAGGTGTTTACAACAACAAGCTGTAAATCCTCGCCATACCCACAATCAAAAGCTAGGAGTTGCTAATACTAAGATTTAAAAGATAATGATAAAGATTTAAATAAAAATTCGGTTCCCCATTTACAGGCTACATCACAATTTTTGATCAGCCCCAATAACTCTAAAACCAAACATGCTATGTTCAAAATTTATAGACTGTTCCACTCAGAATGTTGTGCGTTTGTAAATAAGGTAAAAATTGATGAAAAAATTTATACCAAAGATCTAAGCAAGATTTGATTTTGTCCATGTACGGAAGGGCCGTAAATCCGTCGGTCCCGAATGGTATGAGATTCACCTACTTGTCTGTTCTCAAAAAGAGGAGGGTGTTCATCCACTTCCCGTCCTGGTTACTTCCTTGGATCAACACTGAAAACAAGTCAAGGTGACTTGTGTGTGCTCTCATGGCATATGCACAAAAGTGTTACCGGAAATTTTCACCTATTTTTAAGGATTACTTCAGTGCTCAGGTTGATCTAATGTCATGCATATCAAAGAGGACTTTAATACCAACAGAATGGGGAAGAAAGAACTACAATATATATTCGTTTAAGCGCTATTTCTCTGTCTTATCTGTGTATAAATGACTGGTGTAGTAAGTCTACTATGGAAGGTTGACGCCCGTATACTACTTTCCTAACACATCCAATGGTTTTTAAGTCACAAAATCGCAGGATAGAATACATATACACTTTGAGGAATCTGAGGATATGACAGCACGAGCCTCACTTCAGTCGTTTCTACACAAATGATAGAAACTTTAAACTTATATATTTCCTTAGTGGAATAAGATTTGTGAACGCTTTCTTCACTACATTTTTGTTTTGAAACGCTCTTTCATATAAGTTGGATTTGCATGAGCTTTGAACTAATCCTTTAGAAAAACAAAAAACAAAAAAACCCAAACTTTTTGGAATTTGTGTATATGGGATATATGGTAGGTATTACTTACTGTTATTACTTGTTCTGTAATAGTGGACCCAGGGGAGCCTGCTCGATTGGGCGGACCTGAGAATAAAAAAAGAACATTTAAGGTATATAAACAGGTAGCGGTTTTGCCATAAATATGTTCCTTTTAATGTTCTGAACATTTCATTAAACATACATTTATCAGACATTTCCACCTGTTTCTGAGATATTCGCGAAAAACTTAAAAATTAAGCCCCACTGAAACGGATGGACTTCCACTATTAAAAAAAGGCGTACAGAATAAGGACACAGCGAGCCCTACCCAGGGCTGTTATTTGGCCGTTTTCACGACCAAATTGTTTAAATTTGGTCGTATAGATTTGCCCCTAGCCGTGAAATTGAACTTTGGCTGTAAAGCCTAAATTTGGCTGAATTTGAATTGATATTGACCGTCAGTTGCAACGTTTGACCGGTATGGACAAAAAGGAACACAATTCGGTCGTTCCCATTAAAAAGATGTTTTCTGAGAAAAAGAAAATGTGTCTTTTCCACTCAATCAACATTGATGACTGCATTATTTATTGGTCGGCGCTGCTTCTGTACTGCAGCCTATTCAAATTGTCGTAGATTAACCAATGGCATTCACTTAGGACTTTGTGAAGAAAAAACACATACAAAGAAAGAAATGGTTTTCGTTCTTTTATATTTTTCAAACACGTTCATTGCTATCTTACAATTATTTAACATAGAAAATATGTTGTTTTACATAAACTTCATGAAAAATAGAAGATAACCTTTCTTTATGGGATGATTATTGCAGTTACGTTAGAAACATTATGCAGCCTGGGTACATCAGAATTGTTCAGTATAAAGAACACTATATGTTTTGCTATAAGGTCCTTTTTTTCGATTTGAAAAGCTTGTATTTGTGATTATCCTACAATAAAGAGATCCTAGGACTTGCATAATGCACAGAATAGACTCCCCTCCCAGTCCCCCCCCCCACCCCCCTCCACCGCACCTAACAAAAACATATTTTTTCCTATCCATTTGTTGTTTGATAATAATGATTGCCCATACAACTTAAGAGATATCCCCTTTCATTAAACGTTATGTATTCTTGATTGTTAGGAATGAATAGGTCCATTTACTGAAGTTTCCGCAGTGACGTATATCTATTTTTGACATCGGGTAATGGATCGGGTCACGTGTGATCGGGTCACGTGTGATCGGGTCACGTGTGATCGGGTCACGTGTGATCGGGTCACGTGTGATCGGGTCACGTGTGATCGGGTCACGTGTGATCGGGTCACGTGTGATCGGGTCACGTGTGATCGGGTCACGTGTGATCGGGTCACGTGTGATCGGGTCACGTGTGATCGGGTCACGTGTGATCGGGTCACGTGTGATCGGGTCACGTGATCGGTGTGATCGGGTCACGTGTGATCGGGGTGATCGGGTCACGTGTGATCGGGTCACGTGATCGGGTCTCGTGTGATCGGGTCACGTGTGATCGGGTCACGTGTGATCGGGTCACGTGTGATCGGGTCACGTGTGATCGGGTCACGTGTGATCGGGTCACGTGTGATCGGGTCACGTGTGATCGGGTCACGTGTGATCGGGTCACGTGATCGGGTCACGTGTGATCGGGTCACGTGTGATCGGGTCACGTGTGATCGGGTCACGTGTGATCGGGTCACGTGTGATCGGGGTCGTGTGATCGGGTCACGTGTGATCGGGTCACGTGTGATCGGGTCACGTGTGATCGGGTCACGTGTGATCGGGTCACGTGTGATCGGGTCACGTGACGTGTGATCGGGTCACGTGTGATCGGGTCACGTGTGATCGGGTCACGTGTGATCGGGTCACGTGTGATCGGGTCACGTGTGATCGGGTCACGTGTGATCGGGTCACGTGTGATCGGGTCACGTGTGATCGGGTCACGTGTGATCGGGTCACGTGTGATCGGGTCACGTGTGATCGGGTCACGTGTGATCGGGTCACGTGTGATCGGGTCACGTGTGATCGGGTCACGTGATCGGGTCACGTGTGATCGGGTCGTGTGATCGGGTCACGTGTGATCGGGTCACGTGTGATCGGGTCACGTGTGATCGGGTCACGTGATCGGGTCACGTGTGATCGGGTCACGTGTGATCGGGTCACGTGTGTGATCGGGTCACGTGTGATCGGGTCACGTGTGATCGGGTCACGTGTGATCGGGTCACGTGTGATCGGGTCACGTGTGATCGGGTCACGTGTGATCGGGTCACGTGTGATCGGGTCACGTGTGATCGGGTCACGTGTGATCGGGTCACGTGTGATCGGGTCACGTGTGATC
Source organism: Chiridota heheva (assembly GCA_020152595.1). NCBI lineage: Eukaryota > Metazoa > Echinodermata > Holothuroidea > Apodida > Chiridotidae > Chiridota > Chiridota heheva. Next base: position 544,972 of record JAIGNY010001387.1, read on the forward strand.
GGGTCACGTGTGATCGGGTCACGTGTGATCGGGTCACGTGTGATCGGGTCACGTGTGATCGGGTCACGTGATCGGGTCACGTGATCGGGTCACGTGTGATCGGGTCACGTGTGATCGGGTCACGTGTGATCGGGTCACGTGTGATCGGGTCACGTGTGATCGGGTCACGTGTGATCGGGTCACGTGTGATCGGGTCACGTGTGATCGGGTCACGTGTGATCGGGTCACGTGTGATCGGGTGATCGGGTCACGTGTGATCGGGTCACGTGTGATCGGGTCACGTGTGATCGGGTCACGTGTGATCGGGTCACGTGTGATCGGGTCGTGTGATCGTGTGATCGGGTCACGTGTGATCGGGTCACGTGATCGGGTCACGTGTGATCGGGTCACGTGTGATCGGGTCACGTGTGATCGGGTCACGTGTGATCGGGTCACGTGTGATCGGGTCACGTGTGATCGGGTCACGTGTGATCGGGTCACGTGTGATCGGGTCACGTGTGATCGGGTCACGTGATCGGGTCACGTGTGATCGGGTCACGTGTGATCGGGTCACGTGATCGGGTCACGTGTGATCGGGTCACGTGTGATCGGGTCACGTGTGATCGGGTCACGTGATCGGGTCACGTGATCGGGTCACGTGTGATCGGGTCACGTGTGATCGGGTCACGTGTGATCGGGTGATCGGGTCACGTGTGATCGGGTCACGTGTGATCGGGTCACGTGTGATCGGGTCACGTGTGATCGGGTCACGTGTGATCGGGTCACGTGTGATCGGGTCACGTGTGATCGGGTCACGTGTGATCGGGTCACGTGATCGGGTCACGTGTGATCGGGTCACGTGATCGGGTCACGGGCGTGTGATCGGGTCACGTGATCGGGTCACGTGTGATCGGGTCACGTGTGATCGGGTCACGTGTGATCGGGTCACGTGTGATCGGGTCACGTGTGATCGGGTCACGTGTGATCGGGTCACGTGTGATCGGGTCACGTGTGATCGGGTCACGTGTGATCGGGTCACGTGTGATCGGGTCACGTGTGATCGGGTCACGTGATCGGGTCACGTGTGATCGGCGTTTAGTCCTTCGTTTAAAGCACAATGGAAAGTAAGAATGTATTTATGAATTGTAATTTACAGACCTAAAAAAAGAAGGAAAAAACATGAAAAAGACGGTCGGCGCACTTAAGTTTATATTTTCAAATATTATTTTCATGCATGATTTGGGACGAAATTTTGCTATTTCTCAAAACATTATTTAGACATTGTATTAAATTAAGAAAATGTTTATTAAGTTTGTGACATCGCAAAGAGAAAACGTGTACGAATTTATTTATGTTAACTTTGCTCAAACGAAACTCTTGTAAACTGTAGCCACATAAATTACTTATTTTGTGCTCATCTTTTCCAGGGTAACACGGGGCATCGGGTATCGGATGAAAGCAATAATTCTGATTTTGAGATAATCTTACCCGGTTTTCAATCCTTCAGGACGTCTTTTTGTCAGGGAGCAGTTGAATATTAGACCTACCACAAGATTTTGAATCTCCATCATGCCTTCAATCAAAGTTTAGCGTTAGAGAACAGTCAGATGCAGTAGGGTACATTCAGTAAAATTCAAAGTTCTTTTGATTGGTCGAAGTATTTACTCAAATTATTCATGACAAGTCAATCAATAACCGACGCGGAAGTTACGACACTTAGTCAAGATTCACTCTTAAAAACTTGCCTTACTATTTTTTTCTTCTTCAAAATACACCTTAAAAAAGATTTTTAAAAATTGCATTACCTGGCATTGCAATCCCTGGCGGGCCTGGTGGTCCCGGGGGTCCAGTCAATCCTCTCTCTCCAGGAGGCCCCAGGTTCACCATTTACACCGTCCAGACCATTAAGACCAGCATGACCTCTTTCACCCGGTGGTCCTCTGGGTCCCACTGGACCAGGTGGACCATGTGGTCCCGTCAAAGTTTGTGGAATCTCTGGTATGAATTGTTGATCTAGTGGCATGCGATTCTCGGCATCGGAATAATCAGAATAAGTATCTGTTATTTCATTTTCTAGCAATGCAGGGTTTCTTTCTAGCTGATTAAATGAATACAAATGTAAAAGATGAAATACAGTTTTTGATCATTTCATTGGCACAAGAGTACCGGAAACTTATAAAAGGGCTGGAAAGGTGAACGGGTAGGGGAAAGGAGATAAGGAAGGGAGGGGGGGGGGAATAAATTCATATAGCAGTTGAGAAATTTGCTGGTATTTGAAAGTAAATGGTTTTGCCCGAAGAAAATATAGGCAAGCAAAATTAGACTTTTTAAAAATATGGGAATTGTAGTCCCCTGTCTTTTCTTTTCGAAATACTTTCTTCATCATATTGTTCCTTTTCCACCACAGAAGGGAACATGCTCGACCACAAAATATATATCCTGCATAGTCTGATAGTCAGAGGTATGGCCGTAATTCTTATCCAAAACGTAGGGGAACATGGTTTCTTATCCAGAAAGTTAAGGAAGGGGAGGGGAGGGGAGAGGGAAGTCAATTTTTTCGCAAAATTGGCTGAGTCTTTAAAATTCTACTGAAAAGTGGGGGAACATGTCCCCTGTCCTCGGGGAATTACGGCACTTGTCCTATAACACTAAGCTGTTAGTAAAGAAAGCCAACAAAATATTATCCGTTGGAGTAGAGTGCTCAATGATACTCCACACCCAAACCCTTTTCCACCGTCGAGAAAGTCCTGGTGGCATTTATCGGTTTGGCTGTTACTTTCACTTGTCAGGAGTTTAAAACTATAGAAAAATATACTGTTTTTATAACAAATAGTTTGTATGTGATATATATCAGAATACTCACCAGTATATCAACTTTTCTTTGTAAATCCTCAATTATTGTGCAGTTTAAACAATCTGCAAAGAAAATGGTGTACAAAAGTGTATTATCTTTAATGATTAAGGTCCATAGGTGTAGGAACTGGGGCAACGTGCCACCCCCTCATCTTTCCGAAAAATGACCAAAATGCCCATTTTGAAAATGAAAAGTGCCCCTCAGTTTGTCAAAGGTGCAAGACCTGGTGGAATTTGCACACACCTAAAAAAAAAAATATTACAAAAATGCCCCTTGCTAAATGAAATGCCCCTTGCTAAATGAAATGCCCCTTAATTACTGACCCATTAATAGGAAACTGACAACTTTTGTCAGTCCCATGTACGGGGAAATGGGTTCTTATTAGAAAATTTCCCCTTTCTAAAAATGAAGTGCCCCCTTTACTTTACTTTATTGTCTACAGACAGTGGGCAGACATATGCATATGACTTGGGGAAGTGCCCCCTTAAAGGTTGTGCCTACCTACTTTTTGAAACCTTCCTACACCCTCTTAAGGTCTCTTACTTCCAGATCAGATCTTGAAAATTATCCTGCTAATTGTTGTGCTTTTATGCGGGGATATGCATGGACCCCATGAGATAATGATTGATTTTCAATACATATCTTGAACATTATTTTTTGGTGAACCTTCACTGGACATAATACAACCCCATTTTCTTATTTTCTTAAAGGGCCCAGAAACTCATAGAACACAGAAAGAGCATCATGAAGATAACAGAATCAAAAGGCTTTGTGGTTCAGATGTTTGTTTTTTCCATGCTAATTGATTTTGTATTATGTCATTGCACATCGTGAAATATTTGACATCTTGAGATATCGTGTTTACAAGCTCTTTTCAGCAAAATCATATTAAGCCCCGCTGATAAGCATATCATGCATGAAATTCAATGATTTTTTTAATATTTGTTTTATTTTTAAAATAAAATGAAGACGTACAAACTAGCTAACATCATAAATCTATAAAACATGAAACAAACCAGACAGGTGATTGTTAAAATATGAGAATTTCAAGATTTTTACAAGCCCCCGCCTACTCATTAATATGCATGATATTACTACCAAAAACAATAAGGCATATCTACAGACACATGACCTGAATCCAGTTTATCCTTTTTAAGATACTGTGCTTACAAGCTCTTTTCAACAAAAATCTTGTTAAGCCCCGCCCACTAAACATATTAATAAAGTTCAACGTTTTTAGACAATGAACACATACTGTACACACTACCTAACAACCTAATTATACTGAATGTGAAACAAATCAGACACATGATTGTTCAAATATAAGCATTTCAAGATTTTCACGTTCAGCCCCCGACTCATTACTATGCATGACATCACCATCATAAACAATAGGGCACATCTACAGATCATGGGCTATCAGTGTACCAACTATGACATGAAACACGTATACCGTTCTTGAATTACCGTGTTTACAAGCTCCTTTAAACAAAATGATGTAAAGCCCCGCCCACCATGCATATTAATGAAATTCCACATTTTTTACCATCAGCATATACACACTAGCTTAACATAAATGCAGACACGAGGCTGTAAAAATATGAGCATTTCAATATAATTACATTAAGCCCTGCCTACGCAATAATATGCAAGACACCACCAAAAACAATACGGCATAGCTACGGACCATGGGCTATCTGTGTACCACATCTGACATGAATCCAGTGTGTTGTTTTTGAGATATCGTGCTTACGATCTTCCTGTCATAGACACGCATACATACACACATACATACATACACACATACATACATACACACGTACGTACGTACGTATGCACATACATACATACATAAAAACATACATACATACACACATACATCATACATACATCAGCATGACTGCATAGGTTCCTTATGCTATTAACATCGGAACCAAAAAAAGGAATTGACCATAACATGGTTAACTCTGCACCGAACCAAATTTGGTCAAAATCGAACGACCATAACATGGTCAAACTTAACCATTATATGGTAATTATGGACAATTTTGACCATATTGTGGTCAAATTTGTTATTCAATTTTGACCCAAATGGGCTTCGTGCAGATTTAACCATGTTATGGTCAAAATTTGCCCATTCCTTCTTTGAAGTGTTGTTTTAAGGAGCTCTCGCTCGGTCGAAAAGTCGAGGCGTCGTTTTTGCGAAGTCAAGGAATTGTGAAAAACAGGTCTAATTTGTGATATTCGTGTCAAGGAAGAATTACTAAGTATTTATAAAAAAATATCATTATTAATTTGAACATATTGGTTTTCAGTACCATCACGTACACGAAAAGGGTGTTCGAATATTCTTGCGACTCAATAAAAATACACCCTCACTTTCGCCCTCCAGCTCGTTTAAATTCAATAATTTGTTGAAAACGCAATCGTCATTTGCAGTGATATTGTGTATAAATAGATTTATGACTGTATGACGTTATCTTCTGTTGAATATTTCTCCATTTTATTATGAAATTCCATTACTTTCGATCCTTCGTCACATAAGTTTCAAGGAATGCAACTGCTCCTGTTATTTTTTAAACTTGTGCATACTGAATATCAACACTTGGAAGTTAGTCACAATTTGATTTTGTTTTCAAATATCATAAATGTAAGTGAACGCCGCCGTGCTGGTAACGTCACCAGTTTTCAATTTTCCCTGTTGATCGCGGGGTATCATTCTGCGATGTTATCGAATATCAGCGATCTTATCGATCTCAAATTCGCCGAACCGATTATAGGAGCCTACATGTGTTATTGATACCATGACAAATTTCTCGCAATCAGTAAGAAAAATTAAAAACCGGAAGTGACGTGGACAAATCCCGCGGACTGATAAAAGATGACTCTGATGTTTTGAAACACGGACCAAGGAGTCCCAAAGCGGGGTGGTGAACTCCATCCATGGCTAAATGTTAAGCACACGGTGGAGTTCTTTTCCGAATTTATCTATGGCACGATACCTTTCCTTTAATATTTGCATATAAATTGGGATAATTCAAATTCCTTTCCACTCGACTTTAAACAGTCAAGCTGTTTTAGATTAGTGCATGAACAAAAACAAAACTGCAGCTTGACACGAGGGCAATTTCATTTGTGTTATCATTAATATTTCTGTTTAGTGGGTGAGGGGAGGGGACGGGAGGAGGGGAGGGAGTGGGTCAATTATACCCGTACTGCTACACTGATGGTTTCTACTTACTGTTTTCGCAATTATTTCCGTGGAAACCCGGACAACACCTCGTCTCTAGGGTTTCGATAGTTCTGTATCCAACGCTATACTTTGGTCTAAACATCAATCTGATAGATAAGAGTGATTTGAAAAACACTTTATTAAACTAATTAATCAATCGATAGGCAAAAACAATCTATTATATATCATGAAGACAGCGCACAAATTAATCATTGAAAAGGAATATATAAATTCATTATAAAATATATATATATATATATATATATATATATATATATATATATATATATATATATATATATATATATATATATATATATATATATATATATATATATATATATATATATATATATATATATATATATATATATATATATATATATATATATATATATATATATATATATATATATATATATATATATATATATATATATATATATATATATATATATATATATATATATATATATATATATATATATATATATATATATATATATATATATATATATATATATATATATGACAGAAGAAACAAATTGGTGAAAAACATATGCTGATATTTAATCTACTTCAAAGGTTTCACCAGTGCGTTGAGTTGCAAAGTATAGACTTACAGTATAAGGTGTGATGTCATAATTGCAGATCCAAGATAATTCTTTGTGTATTGCTAAAAAATGGAAATTTATTTTTTCTTTAATCTGTTTAGGGTGTAAGGTACATGAGCAGCTGGATAAAGCATGTTCTTGTAAAGTGCATGTTATACCCCATCTCAATAATTCAACAACCAGAATCAAAAGGTTTGTGGTTCCGATGCTTTTTTCATGCCGATTGATTTTGTATTACCTGTTATGTCATTGCATATCATGAAATATTTGAGATATCGTGTTTACAAGCTCTTTCAGCACAATCATATTAAGCCCCGAGGCCCGCTATGCATATTAATGAAATTCAATGGGTGGATTTTGAAAATAAAATGAACACTTACAAACTAGCTAAATACATAATATGAAACAAAACAGACATGTGATTGTTAAAATATGAGCATTTTAAGATTTTCACATTAATGGATATGGTCTTTGGCTCTACTGATAAACTTACGACATTTGAGAGCTCTGTACTCTTTAACTCCCAAATTATCCCTTCTTGGGTAAATTATTTAATTTTGACGTTTCCGTTATAAACATCCTGCCAGTCCTTGTTAGTTTATCTACCTACTGTGGTGTAGCGGTTATCATACCTGTCTACAGACCACGAGGCCCCGGGGTCAATCCTGGGGTGGGTAGACACGCCAGTGCACCACAACTGGTTATCAAAGGCCGTGGACATTGACTTGGTTGTCGATGTTATGTCTGTCCGTACGTCGTACCTGTGCTCTCGTCCGGGTCGTATTAAGCGTTTCGTGATAGCATTGGTACTATCATAACCGAATACGCAGGCGACGACCCGTCATTGTAATTGTGTGTTCAACTCTCTCTCTCTATTGTTAGTTTACATACTCCATTATTTAAGAACCCATTGATCATCTTTACAATTTTGTGGAACTGTGGTCTCTATAAGGGTCAAGGGACCATTTTTTGGTTAACATAATGGTTTTGTTTGTTAGTGCCTGATAACTTCATACAAATCACCTTCACTGCAGTTACTCTATCTGTTTGACAATATGCATTGGTTAATAATGAGTGTGTTTTAGTTCTATGTACATGTTCATGATGTAAAAAAGTTGAATTTCATTAATATGCGTAGTGGGTGGGACTTAATATGGTTTTGTTGAAAAGGGCTTGTAAACACAGTATCTCAAAAATGGTAAACTCATTATTGTGTACATGCTTATGTTATCAGCAAGTGTCATTAATATGCATGGTGGGCGTGGCTTAATGTGGAAGTGCTAAATGCTGAAACACCATACTCTATCTCATGAACGATATACCAGATTTATGCTACAGCAGGTATACAAATGGGTCATGGTCTGTACATACAATATGTTTCAATGTTGTGGTAGTGATGTCATGAATATTATTGAGTATGTGACTAAGGTAGGGATTTCTGACAAATTCTTAAAATATAATATATGAGCAACCTTTTTTGCATCATACGTGCTATGGCAATGTTGTTAATTATTGCGCAAATGCTAATGTTGTCAACATTTGTATTGATCTGCATGGTGGGTGTGACTTATGAATAAATATCATGGAACAAATATTTCATGATGCAATAACGCGACAGTTAATACAAACTTTTCAAATCAATCAGCTTGAGAAAAAAAGCATCGGAACCACAAAACCTTTTGGTTCTAGTTAATATATGAAATATAAAGGAAACATCAACACTACAAAAGAAAAGTTTCAGTTTTAATTGTCATTTTCATGCATTACATGAAAAACTATAGGAATATACCTTTAATTACATAATCATATGACCTTCTTGAATAACCCACCCAAGTGAAACCATTTCCACCAAAGGATATCCCAGGGCTGTATGGCATAAAACATTCACTTTGATCTGTCCTGATTGTTTTGAAATAAAATAAATTACTTCGCTCAGGTTAGTGCTATGTCACAGTTCTTCAACAACCTTCATCATAGCCCTATTTTTAACAAGACATATGAGTTACGTCGGTCCCGATGGCTGGATGGTAGGAGTTTCACCCCCTGCCTAGTTTCTTAAACACTTCTCGAAAAGAGCAGGGTGTTAACCCGGTGTTCATCCACTTTCCATCCTGGCAAATTTATTGGGTACACACTGAAAACAGGTTCATTGTGACTTACGTGTGCTATCCCTGGCATTTGCCTAAAAGTGAAATACTAAATACTAAAATATATATGAAATTGAAAATTTACGGGAATATTCCATTAAAGATTGTATTGCCTTTTTTTTGCAAAAGTATATATCTAATATTTTTAATAGAGGCCTAAATCAAATCTCACGGCCCTGGAAATAAAAATCACGTATTCTTTCATGTTGTTTTAAAGAAATAAAAAGCCTAACATTGATTAAATGATGTAATCAAAGTTAACTGCACTGTTTTGTACTCCCATGTATCTTTCATGAAATCTATAATGGGGACGTCAGGTGAATTTCAAATAGGAAAGTGAATGAAATATTTTTCCAAAACAATTTTTCCCTACCTACCCATACCGGTCTAAGATTTTGGTAAATTGAAATCAGAAACCAATATATATTTCATTTTGACCTGATCAAAAGCTTTAAATTGTATTTTGGGGATTTCGTATATTTTCTCCACGTTAACACGATATTTTGCATTTAAATAGAATTTCGATGTGTCACCTAACCAAAGAAAAATGTCTAATGGAGCGGCAAAATATTTCATCGTTTTCAAAAACATGGACGTCATTTTATCTCGCGGCAAACTTTACAAAATAATGATTTGAAGAAAGAAAGAAAAAAACTGCCAGAATACTAATCTCATGGGATACTTGTTAAACGGTTGTAAAGAATGTTTTATAATCAGATAATTAAAAATATATGCCAAAACGTTTTTTGACATATAATTGAATATATATATATATATATATATATATATATATATATATATATATATATATATATATATATATATATATATATATATATATATATATATATATATATATATATATATATATATATATATATATATATATATATATATATATATATATATATATATATATATATATATATATATATATATATATATATATATATATACACATATATATATATATTTATATATATGTCATATATATATATGTTATATATATATATATGTGTCATATATATATGTGTCATATATATATGTGTCATATACATATGTGTCATATATATATATATATATATATATGTGTCATATACATATATCATATATATATATATATATATATATATATATATATATATATATATATGTCATATATATATATATATATATGATATATGTCATATATATATATATATGTCATATATATATATGTGTCATATATATATATATATATATATATATACATGTGTCATATATATATATATGTGTCATATATATATATATACATGTATCATATATATATATATATATATATATATATATATATATATATATATACATATATATATATACATATACATATACATGTATATATATATATATATATATATATATATATATATATATATATATATACATATATATATATATATATACATATATATATATATATATATATATATATATATATATATATATGTATATATATATATATATATATATATATATATATATATATATATATATATATATATATATATGTCATATATATATGTGTCATATATATATATATATATATATATGTCATATATATATATGTCATATATATATGTGTCATATATATGTGTCATATATATATATATATATATATATGTCATATATATATGTGTCATATATATATGTGTCATATATATATATATATGTGTTATATATATATGTGTCATATATATATATATATATATATATACATATATATATATATATACATATATATATATATATACATATATATATATATACATATACATATACATATATATACATATATATATATATATATATATATATATATATATATATATATATATATATATATATATATATATATATATATATATATATATATATATATATATATATATATATATATATATATATATATATATATATATATATATATATATATATATATATATATATATATATATATATATATATATATATATATATATATCCATACACACATTATACACTTCAATGAAATTTTAAACATTCTGTTAATACCCAAACAATCATTCTGTTATCTCCCGGGACGGTGTTAAATGTCATATCCATTTTGACATATTTGCCCCCGATCTATAAAATGATCTGATATGGGCTTTGACAAATTGATGTGGTTAAGCTATATTCAAAAGTAATACTGCAGGCTATTTTAGAAATAAGACTGTTCCTCAGCGAAAAAACAATAGATCAAAACATTCAATCGTTCCTCTATTTAGGAAAAATGACATGTTTTTAGATGAAATTTCAACTATATTTAGAAGTATGTCCAAAATTATTTTTAAACCTGCATATGGATCATTACTCTGGGAATGAACCAAAACAAACAACATGAACGTTACTCATTTAATGAATGATTAAATTCTGGGGAAGGAAGTCGGTTTTGTATACCAAATGTGTTTTAGAAGTTCAAATGCATCTGTACCCCCTAGGATATACATCAACACTTGTTTGCATTTTCATGCCAGGCATGAGCGAAAAACAACATGATGAAAGTTTAAAAGAAAGATTGCCAAATGCCCGAATCCGACTGAGAAGGTACCATGACAATGATAACAAAAGAGAGTTGGAAGCGATGATTTACTCAGCGGGGTAGAGTTATAGAAACGACTTCTGGTAGGGTGGGGAACATTTTCCGAATGTCAATCCTGAAAAACTGACGGGTGACATGACAGTGAGATAACACGGTCACATTCATACTCCATGATGACAAGAGGAACAAAGAATTTCTAGCCTTGCAAGCATGCAGGTATGTTCGACCAGATGGACCATAGTGCCAATAACTGAAGCTCCATGGTTCGATGAGAGGGTGGTGATTTACCACTTTACACAAATCGATTTCTATAGGTTTAGTTATAAGTTTCGGTTTAGAGACTTTTACCCAGCGAGCTGCAGCTTATTGTATACCGATATATCTGTATATCACTCTCCCCACACATACACAACTTTTCGTTTTTAATCTTGAACCTTTTATATTCACGAAACAAAAACCAAAAATATTCAGTGGTTCTGATGCATTCTTTCATTGTTGGTTAATTTTCAAGTCTTATACTAACTGCCATTGCATAACATGAAGTATGTTAAATAACATATATTCATAAACCATGCTCACCATGCATATCAATCAAATAGAAGTTATTTGAATGTAAAAAAAAAAATTAGAGCAGTCATCTGCATACATGTTTAGTATTTTGATGTCCATTTCAATGCATAGTAACGTATTTACATATTTAAAGGAAAGGTGTCATCTCATCCATAAATTCAGAAGTGAACGCCACCAACGTGTATGGCTAGGCCATCAACGTGTATGGCTAGGCCATGTTAACGGTCAGCTCAATATATTTATTCTTTTCTAAAACTCAATCACTGAAACTGATGAAAACTTGAACTCTATTTCTGCTAAGATTTTATTCGAAAATTTGGAGGTATCTGACGTAATCGAAATATAACGTCACTTCCAGTTGTCAATTTTCCTTATTGATTGCGAGAATCTGTTATACTATCGATAACATATGAATGCTCCTATGTTCGGTCCGACTGGTCCGACAGATGAGAGATCGATAACATCGCAGATTTCTCGAGATCAATAGGATTATTTGAAAACCGGAAGTGGCGGACGATAACCTTTTCTTTAACTTGCATTCCTAAATTGACCCATTAAAATCATCAAAACACATTTCTATAAATCATTATAGCTTGCGAAATAATCTGCAAACAATTATACACATGCATTTGCGTTGTCCTCACTTTAGGGTCACGGTGCGCCTTTGAAGAAATAGACAAGACCAGCCGAATAACATCCGAAAGACCGGCCGAATGACATCCGAAAGACCAGCCGAATGACATCCGAAAGACCGGCCGAATGACATCCGAAAGACCAGCCGAATGACATCCAAATGACTCGAGTTGTCAAGTACTTAAGTTCCGTTACATAATTGAAAATATCCAGCATGACGTTTTCTGAAAACATACCCAAAAAAAGTATATCCGGAAGACATGTCAAGTAACCGTCAAAGCGAGTGAATAATTGTGTTAGAGGTGATTCATCGCTGGTGACGGAAATGACTTCAAAAGTACTATGGAACGTTCCTTTAATGTATATTAATGTGTAGAGGCAACATAAGCTTACATGTTTTAAATCTATTAAAAACCATAAAAAAATAAAAAAATAAAAATCGTCAGAGTTGGCTAAGATTGACCATTTTACAACATTTTTAAATATCAGGCATCAACACATCAATATGCAAATTGTTTACATTTTGATTTGATTCTTTCCTCCAACCTCGTCTTCTAGTTGTCTTTTTCTGTTGTTATGTTACTTCTCCGCTAGCTAACGCTATACCACGCCATTTAGTTGGCAGTTCCCTGGCTGTACTTTGGAGCAGTGAACACTTTAATGGACATGAATAGCATTTTGTATTGGTTAATTTTGAAAATAACACTTTCAGGTGTTGAGTTAGCGCTAATCAAATTTGACCAATTTTCAATTAATGTTTATGTATGGCTAGGCCATGTTGGCGGTCAGCTCAATATATTTATTCTTTTCTAAAACTTGGTCACCGAAACTGATGAAAACTTGAAGTCTATTTCTGCTAAGATTTTATAGGGGAATTTGGAGGTATCTGTAAATAATCGAAAGTTATTGGTCAGAATAAAGTAACTTGCTGCATCACTTCAAAGAATTAATGACATACAATTGAAAACCAAAGACAAAGGATTATAAGGACAAATACAAAGGTCGCCCTTTGATACATCACAAATTAGCATAAAAGTTTCACATTGATGTTGAGATTTCAAGACGCTGTAAAATGGTACATTTTACCCAATTTTGATGCACATCCCATGTGCCTTTGAATTGTATCCATGCATTCACCAGTGACTTTACTGACATGGCTGATGAGGAATTGCACCAGCTTTATCCATATACTAGAGCCATGAAAGCCTGTCAAGTCGGTTGCAATTCAACGTTTCTGATTTGTCGAAATATTTACGCAATACTAACAAGCCAATTAGTCACCGCCACGGAAGCGATGTCAATAGTTTATATCATATTTACAAGCGAAGTATGCCTAGCAAACAATTATCTTGCAATTTTGGGACAAGATTGTCTCTCTTTAGAGTCATACAAGAACATATCAAACTACCATCAAATCGAGCGAACCGTCCACGGGGTCACGTGATTCATCGCCTGTGACATATTGAAAAAAGCGCTGCCCGGTCAAAAAATAAAATAAAACGCCACTCAAAGTTGCATAATCGTTTATGGGTGATAACAAATACCGTTTACATTCGCCACACAAAATTTGCTAACAATAATATTTATTATATTTTCTTAACCACACGCTTAATATTATATACTCTTAGCTAATATTACTGATGTTCCGACCTGACATGAAAAATAAACCAAAAGTCCACGGGTTGCAAAAGGTCTCGATTTGTTTATTTAAGCTCGGATGTGTATTTATATCGATGTCTGTTGCATTGAAATGACACACCTTTTATCCAATTGAAACCCTATTTACAAGAGATCTGGTAAGATACCGCTTATCACATTCGCTCTTTCAATTAAGGTGTCATTTTTGGCGACTTACCAGGATTAAACATGTGACTTTAACGTCTATCAATTTTTAGATAACACCTGATAGATATATCTTTGATTGGTTTCGTTTAGTTTAGATATTGATGATTCATATCAGTAGGAAGTACAAAATGTCGATTAGAAAACGATACAAAGCTATAAAGAGTGTAAGAATCGCTTATTTTTTTTCTTTATCCGTTTATCGGTTCAATTTATAAGCCTAGCATGGAGAGTCATTCAGGCAAATTCAAAATGTCATGGAGTACGAATTCATTTATGCAAAGAGCGCCAACCAAAGTGCTAATTGATTCATTTTTTTTTTTCTCTTTTTGAAAGACTTTTTGACTGTTTGAAAATTCCAGATGACAGTCAATTTCTACTCAAATGAGACAGAACTTAATTGAATATATTTTAAAGTTTTTTCAACATCTTGTTTCTTTTAAAGTCCTCTTTCCTATCGAATGAACTAACTGGACCTAATGGTCACGTTTTTGCGCAGTCTTACAACTTTAATAAGCTATAATGTTGAATTAACGTCTCTGAGTTACAAAATAAGCCACACCCACTAAACCAACTTGTAGGTGGGGGCAAACAAACCTCAAATCCGCAATCGTGCATTACCAATGCACTGACATTCAGATGTTCGCGAGGCTTGCCGCAAGCTTTGATCCATTTATGGTACTTATCCGGATCTTTAGAGTTTTTAGCAAAAGGGCCAATAAGATCAACGAATTTCAGTTTGCTCAGTGTTGTGGGTAACAACAACCAGATTTACAAAGCCCGTAGCGGGCCCAAAAGCGCAATTTTTGTTCACCATTTTGCCGTCACTCAGTCTGTATGTGCGGAAATTTGTTTAATACAGTAAATTGCATTGACTACATGAGCGCGCGCCGCTTGTTAGTTTTACTGTACCAGTACCGCGTAGGATGTTTGCCCCCCCACTTAGTTAATAATGACACCAAGAATCAAACTCCCGATGTATCGTGAGTGACAATGTCACCTTAGTATCGGAATCTTGTATGTAGTAAATTATCATATCTCTTAATTTGTCAAAGAAACGGTATCAATCATTTGACTGCTTTTTCTCCTATTAATGGGGCAAAGTTTAAAATTGCTCTCGGTCGAAAAATAAAGCCTCTTGGTTAATTCATAAAATTTGTTTAAAAATACTAGTCTAGTTTTGCTTTTAATATTCGTTTTGCTGTAAAATGAATTAATGGTCAATTATCGTGTTCACGTAGATGTAATAGACAATACAATCCAACGTTTCTGATTGGTCGAAATTTTTACACAAATACTGATAAGCCAATCAATAGACGCCGCGGAAGTCACGTTACTATATGTGTCAGATTAACTGGTAACGTTGTAAGCAACTTTCTTGAGATTCCCCCTTTACGTATTCATCAGAAATGATTACGGATGATTTGAACATTCATATCAAAGGTCTACAGGTATAAGAAAAGTGTATTCGAATATTCCAGAGACTCCAGAATAATAAGTACTCATATTTCGGCCGAGTGCTACCTTAAAGGAAAGGTATCGTCCCTTAAATACATTCAGTAGTGGACGCCGCCGTGCTGGTAACGTCACTTCCGGTTTTCAATTTTTCTGATTGCTTGCGAGAAATCTGTGATATTATTGATAACACATGTAGGCCCTTTGTTCCATTGGATGTGTGATCGATAATATCGCAGATTTCTCGCTATCAATAGGAAAATTAAAAACCGGAAGTGACGTCATCAGCACGCAACGTTTAGTTCCGAATATATTTATGGGACGATACCTTTCCATTAACTTAGGAATAAATATAACTTGAAAAATTGTGCTAAAGTTTTCTAAATTAATTCACATCGTATTGAGACAAATAGGTGAGTGTGTCAAAAGAAAGCATTTGCTATTTCGCACCTTGGCGGAAGTAAAATGTTTGGGAGGCTTTATTGTGAGTCGTGATGGATCAGAGAGCTGTGAGCCATGTCACTACTGTGTATGTGCAGCAGTGACGTATAACTGGACTTTTAGATTCCAGGAGGGCAAAAAAATTGAATCAAAAGCGTCTGAATTTTGATCCTAACGTTTTTAATTTTTCAGTCCAAAATCAGGATTTAAAAATGTTCCTGCTTTTATTGCCTCAAATTCAAAAAATATATAATAATATTAATATTAATGATAATTGATATTAATATTAATATTAATGATAATAATGATTATTAATAATAATAATAATGATAATAATAATGATAATAATGATAATAATAATGATAATAATAATAATAATAATAATAATAATAATAATAATAATAATAATAATAATAACAATAATAATAATAATAATAATAATAATAATAATAATAATAATAATAATAATAATAATAATAATAACAATAATAATAATAATGATAATAATTATAATAATAATAATAACAAAACAAAACAAAACAAAAATAATAATAGTTAATCCTTATATTTCATTCTTGAATAAAACTAGTTGAAGGCCAGTAACCGCATTAAAATGCGCAGAACTTTACATTTAAACTCAAGGTGTTCGATTGGTCAAATTTTTTGCAAAATAGCCGTGGCGGATGTGACGTCACTAGTATGTATCGGAGGCGTGTCAGGCAGTTTCTTTGAGACAAGATTCCCTCTCTTTAACTGTTTAAAAGGAAATGACTCGTCACTGTTAAACTAAAGGCAAATGGCGCATCATTGTTCAACTAAACGCATCACTGTTAAACTTAAAGGCAAATGACGCGCCACTGTTAAACTTAAAGGCAAATGACGCGTCACTGTTAAACTTAAAGGCAAATGACGCGTCACTGTTAAACTTAAAGGCAAATGACAAGTCTGCTATACTGTTTTACCTTTATTGGGAAATACCTGGATTCTATAATAGGTCACTATGCTCTGAAAAGACTACCGTCTGCGTATTTTCATATTTCTAACAATTTTCACTTTTATGGGTGTGTTTGCAAAAATTACCAAATAACGAAAAAAAAAAATTTTTTTTTTTAACCACAAATGTCAATATATAGAGAGCAAACATCTCTATCTACTTATACCAAAAGTAAAGTAGCTTGAAATGATTTATCCAAGGAGTGTGTTGGTATCTCTTTGATTCAACCAAACATTAGACATGTTAGAAGGGAAATCCATTAAAATGAAATCACCTTATAAACTGGTTTATTGTATCATAAACTGAAAATTAAGTCATCGAACATGCATACATACGCCAAGGAAACAAACAAAAATTTATAAGGAAATGACGGTTTAACGAATAAATATTTAGAATTTGTTAAATTTTATGGTTCTGATAACCAAATATATAAATTGTCTCTATTTTTGTAAGTTCTTCAAGGGTGGCAAAGAAAATCATAAATCTGACTGGGAGATGACAGTCAGCGAGGTTTCTGTGGTCGAAACAATCAAAACGCATTGTTGAGGACTTGGAGTAAGGATAATCAGATGATGAGTGTGAAGTAGATGGAATGAAGGCGGTAGGGATATCGGGGTAATTACACCTACTTTTCTACAAAATGTTCTTGTGTTATGGTTTGATTAGTCTATCTTATTGTTTAAAGTTTGCTTAAGTATATGTCACATAAACAGTACATGGTAATGTTAACTTTTCTCTTTGAATATATTTCCCGTGATTGTCTATACTAAATGATACGCAAATGTGACCCTCTTCATTTATTCCCGCCCACTCCCCACTATTTTACCCTGGCCACATCGCTGGGCAGCACAGAATTCGAGGAGCCTATCCTCGAATGGTCTAAAGTTGAACATTTTTTTATGACGCATAAATATTTCGTGCGATATTTGTGGTTCTGGTTTTTAACAAAAGTAAGGATCACGTATAAAAAAATTAGGTCATTTTCTTTGAACATTTGTCCTTAGATACTTGAAAGGAAACTTGTCATTACTGAAAGACTTTTAAAATATTGGAGGACGACTCTGTGTTTCAAATGTTCCTCCACCCTGGATAGAAGAAGACGATGGAAGATGATTTGGAATAATAAGCAAAGCAGGCCCTTTTTAAGTCTCCTGTGCGGGTATACTAGACCTGTTCAAATCTGAATCGGCAATTTCCATAAAACTATTTTAAATAATGTCACATGATTGAGATTTAAGTGTTCATAATGGACCAATCGTATACTGGGGGAATCTTATTGACCAATCAAATACTGGGAGAATCTTGGCCGTCTGCGCAATTCACGCACGGTATATTTGGTACCAAGCGTATGAAAAAATGTTTTCAAGCGCACGCATCGTACATGCCTAATACATAAGAGGTATAATACACGCTGGTATTGCTGATAACAATTTTTGTTCAAAGCTGCACCTGATTGTTTGGAAAAAAAGGTCATAATTTTCCCAGCAGTTGATTGGTCGAAGCGTTGGAGAAATCACGTTCGGCTGACTTGAAACTCGGTTTCAAAAGGTTTTTGGCATGGTGACTGGAACTGCTATGAGGCTTGACAAAAGCTACGGTCACAACAAAAAAAGTAAGGCAGTCACAATGATTCAATAGTTCACGCAGTAAGTTTTAAAGATGCAATTAAGAC
The DNA here is from genome assembly GCA_020152595.1 of Chiridota heheva. Taxonomy (NCBI): domain Eukaryota; kingdom Metazoa; phylum Echinodermata; class Holothuroidea; order Apodida; family Chiridotidae; genus Chiridota; species Chiridota heheva. Next base: position 564,004 of record JAIGNY010001387.1, read on the forward strand.
TATTATCTTTAGGCGTTATTCATCCATGATGCATAGCATTGATACCAGCCATTCCTCAGTCCATAAGTCCACTGAAGCATGATAGATACACTACACAATGGTGGACAGGTGGAGTGACGTAGATGTAAACAGAGAGCTGAAATATTAGTTAAGACTGATCCCGAGTACAAACTGGTGCAATAGCAGGGAACATAAAGCGATTTTTATATCCGTTTTTTTAATAATATATATATATATATATATATATATATATATATATATATATATATATATATATATATATATATATATATATATATATATATATATATATATATATATATATATATATATATATATATATATATATATATATATATATATATATATATATATATATATATATATATATATATATATATATATATATATATATATATATATATATATATATATATATATATATATATATATATATATATATATATATATATATATATATATATCTATCTATCTATATATATATATATATATATATATATATATATATATATATATATATATATATATATATATATATATATATATATATATATATATATATATATATATATATATATATATATATTTATAATTTTTTAAAGTTTTGTCATAAACCTTTTTTGTGGCCCTCATCATTTTAGCCCGACTGAAACCTACACAGCCAGTGGCAGCTGTTCCTCGCGATCATCAACCTTAGCTTCTATCTTTGTACCATTGGGTTAAAACAGTGGTCAGTGATTATCAGCAGTCAGGGAAAAACTTGTGTCCTAACAATTTTTTACGATCAGATCAAGACCTTACCTACCTGTATTTTTGTTGTCTGTTACAATCATACGTCGATAAGTAGTTAGTGTACTTTTGATAATGGCACCACGGTTCGTGGGTGCGTTGACGGTAACTTTCGGTTCCATTGCGCACCATGCACGTGATCTGTTTCGTCACCCTATATTCGCACCAGTTTTGCGCTCTGTAAAAGAGAAAAAATAAAGGTGGTTATCCATTCAACATACAGTCAAAATTTAAACATGAGAACTAGAAAAACACCTGATGCCCAAAACCGCATCTTAAACGCTTATTCCATTCTCAAGATAACATAGGCCTACACTTTGTTTTACGAAAACATAAATTATTTATATATGAGAATATTTCACAACTGGCATATTTAATGTCAGGGAGGCGTAAGCGTGTTAAAAAAAATACACGAATTTCCCTTGCAATGTAGCCTCGTATGCAGAGTACCCTTGTTCCCGTTCCCCCGTGCAGTGATGGGAATGAAGCGACGTGGTGCAGGCATCCTTATGGACTCGATTTGTCCAAAGAATTTCATCATTTTTCTTTGTGTCACAAGTAATCTGTTTCGCTGTTTAGTACACAAGTCTGTTAAGCTGTTAAGTACATAAGTCTACTACACAGCTGAGACGCAGATTCAACCGCTATGAGGACACTGAATGTTTACATTTATGGAACGCTAAAAGGATAAACTTATTTCATTAAGGTATAACTAGAGTGCAGGGGCGAGATTTGCCTAAGAAAAGTAAGGGGGAAATTTTAAAAGCATTTATTGTACAAAATTTTCCGAGAACCAAGTGGAAATCATCCTAACAAAAGCCCAATAAATACAACCACCCCTCCCCCCCAAAGAAGTTTGTTTTATTTTATTTTTTATTTAAAACCTGTCCTCAAAGAAGTTAAAGTTATATGACAGGGACTAAATATTCTAAACTTGGCGTAAGTTTAGATTACCTTCACTACTCTAAACTTATGACTTCTTGTGATTACTCCGAGTCTTCAACGTCAATAATGGACAGTATTGAACGCCCGATGTATATACCGGCTCTAGTTGCTTGCCCAAGTTGTTTGAATTCCTATGTATAATGGGCCGCCAGCATATCAAAATCCATACATGTCTATCTATACGCAGAAGTGGGGGTCTCGTGGCATACGTACAACATGCGTACGCACTGTATGTGTGTAGGTATACCAATGGGGTTCGTCATTAGATAAAGTTTAAGAATGTGGATGGCTGTAATTGCACTCCTTGCCTCTCAATTACAAAAGATTGGCTGATTAAAGTTAATTGAGTTTACAACTAAAACAAGAAAGTGTGTGACACTATTTTGCAAGTGCCCCTTTTGACTCCCGTATTCCTGCCCATAGGCTGAAATGCATATCTATAGTGAAAAAAGTGGGAGGGGGGGGGGGCACCTTTTCCCCCTGTAATCCCGCCTCTAGTAGAGCGCTTCCACGCCACAAATCAAATGTGCTCTTCTCGGCAAACTCACTATATGTGATGGTTTCATATATTCATGAGTCATATCCTATAGACCAATTGCATGTTGTCCTCACAATATTAAACATATTCAATAGTTTCGAAGAAGCCAATCATTATTTTCGTTCATTACGTTGACGAGCGCGAGACGTAATCGACTCATGAATATCTGGAGCTTCACAAATTATTGTCGAGGTCGCCATAAGGACCACATTTTATGATGGCGTGGAAGCATAGATCTATTACAAAGTGATATGACAATAATGACATAACAATCAAATCAGTTGATACCATCATCAAATAAATTGATAAATAAATTGATACCTGCGTGATATAAGTTGATACCTCCATGATATAAGTTGATACCTTCATGGTATCAGTTGATACCTCCATGATATAAGTTGATACAGTCATGATATAAGTTGATACCTTTACGATATAAGTTGATACCTCCATGATATAAGTTGATACCTCCATGATATAAGTTGATACCTGCATGACATAAGTTGATACCTGCATGACATAAGTTGATACCTCCATGATATAAGTTGATACCTTCATGATATAAGTTGATACTGTCATGACATAAGTTGATACCTTCATCATATGAAAAAAGTTGACACCTCAATCACATGTGGTTCTTTTGGCGTTCCATATTATGTTCCATATTATGTTCCATATGCATCCTTCCAATGTCATGTGAAGTTCGGAAACAGGGAAAGGGACATGGATCAATAAACTAAATAAAGTCAAGGGCGCCGAGACCGCCCAACCACTGACCGGTGCATCCTCGAACTTCGCTGGGCAGCTGGGTCAATCACATTTCCGAACCTTTACGTTTGCCTTATCGACCTAAAAGTTGGCATCCTGACATGACATTTCCCCTCGTTTTTAAATGTTACTGTACATCTAGATACATTACATCTCAGGCATGTATATGTTGAAGTAAGGTATCGTCCCATAACACATTCGAAAGTGAACGCCGTTGTGCTGGTAACGTCACTTCAGGTTTTCAATTTTTCCTATTGATTGCGAGAAATCTGCGATGTTATCGATCACACATTCGATGGACCGAACATAAGGGCCTTCATGTGTCGATGGACCGGACATAGGGCCTTCATGTGTTATCGAAAAACATCAAAGAATTTTCGCAATCAATAAGGAAAATTGAAAACCGGAAGTGAATATTTTTGTATGCAAATTCTGACCAAACGTGTTTTAGTCAAAGAAGTGACGATCATTTTATAACTGAACAGCATTTTAGAATTTGCAGGTAAATATTCCTCTTTCTAGATTCCAAACAACAAATTTGTAAAGTTTCACAAAATAAGTAACATATATTGTACACAGCGCCCTCGTTTTGCGCAAATATTCGTTTTGTCAAGTCAGTGACCTTATTTCCCTTTTCTGTGCTTATATGATCACATCATTTTATTACGAATAAAATGTTGTAATTCCGAATAACTCCCTTGTCGAATCGGGATTTTCCATTTCCTTGGGCAAATAATGGCTGGAATATTGCAGTCTTGGTCCAGGAAGTTACTCCCTGATTGGTCAGTATAATGCCACAACAAAATATTTGCCTCATTAGCGTCACATTGATGTAATTCAAATTTTATTGTTAAAAATAACAGTTTCAAAGGAGTTATTAAACATTGACATGTGACATGAATCGATCATAACAGGTTATCTGTGGAAATCCACAGCAAGGTAAATATGAGATTAATAATAACATATATAACAACACCACATCTACAAGGACGCGCCGGTCCCGTCGTGGAGAAGTTTACATTTTTAATGGATTAGTTTAGGGGTCTGGCAAGTCCATCTTATATGAAAGAGGACTTCAAAAGAAACAAAATGTGAAGAAATCGTTCAAAATTCTTATTCCGTTAAGGATATACTTAAGTTGAAAGCTTGGTGTCATTTGTCTCAAATCAGACTAGTTGTAACCTTACAGATTCTTTAAAGTCTCTATGTTCTCATATTTTTCCCTGCGATTTTGTGGGTTCAAAACCATTGGAAATGTCGGGGAAGTAGTATAACGCAATCTAATAAGGGCAACTATAATTTACCACCTGAAGAAATTTCGAGGAAATCTTCATTCAAATAATAAAGTTCAATAAATTTTCTTTAGAATACATTAACAATTATTAGGAATGTGAGAAAGAGGGCCCCAAACTTCCATAGTAGACTTACTACATCAGTCACTTTTATACAGATAGGACAAAGCTTTAAACTTGAATATCTTCTTAACGGAATAAGATCTTTGAATGCTTTCTTCACCATTTTGTTTCTTTTAAAGTCCTCATTCATATAAGACGAACTTGCTTGACCATTGTAGTGATATTTTAATCCACAAATGCGTCTAACGGTATCACAGTTCAGAACCCTAATCTTTCCATTTGTTTTCCCGGGCCCACGGTCTATATTATTCTTCGGTTTATGCATCCTTCGGACTTAATGTCACATTCCTGGTGCATGCATTGCCGTAATATCCTCAAATCTATATTTTTACATGGAAACGGTGAGAACACGTATTTTTTCAGGGTACATTAAGACATGTTGCCTACTTTAGGAAACGGCTGTGCTTTGCCCATCCCACAGCCTCCTATAGTCAAGGTTCTGCTACAACAGCTACCTGACATCCTGATTGTACGATTTAAAAGTGTTACACTGTACATGCAATGGGTTTTATGACATCATGGCGTTTCATGGGATGTAGAACTACCCATGAAACCGTACACCTATTTTTTTTAACACATTCAATATTAGTATTTACATTTAATAAAATCATATTACTCGGCTAAATTCGATTATTTTATGAGGCCTGTATCAAGTGACCAAAAATGTAATACCGTAAATATATATGGATCACGGAGTTGCAACTGTGTTAAATAAAGAGGTTGTTAAAAATAATGACGAATAAACAATCTTTTCCTTCCTTCTTCCCTCCCCAAAATCAATTTGTACATTATCTTCTATAATCAATGTCAACAGCGGGAACCCTTTCTTCAAAACAAGCTCGACCTCTTGAATTGCAACTCCGTCATCGGGTGGTATTGCGTCCTATTAGGGGATGATTTCTATGATACAATGTAAAGAATGGAACTGTAATAAACAAACAATCAAACGATATGATTTAAGAGTTCACCTTTGACCTTTATAAGTCTTTCTTTTTGATACATGACCTGCGGCAAAAATATTGAAATTTCGAAAATATTGGAACACAGAGATTCTTATAAAAGAAAACTATCCGATTGTAAGTTGTCTCGTAGGTTGAAGTTTTCAGATGACATTTTTATATAAATCAAATTTTTGTTATCTGACCGCGGAAAATTATCAGAGGTGAATCACTGGTAGCAATTTTTCATTCCAACATTTCCTATAATTCGATATATTCTCAACGAGTTCATGATGACATGGCCTTATATCCTTTGAAAGTCAAAGAAGGTCAGTGCCATACACCACCAGGCTTGACATTCACATGCCCGCATGCTGGCATATGGTGCAGGCAGACGCTATACAACATTTTTCTGGCTGCCTGGTTCGAGAAGACTGGAAGAGATACACCTTTATTATACAGCTGGCAGATCGATGGTAGCACAGTGACATAGCCAGATAGGTGCTGGGGGAACCCAGGACAGGGAACATAATGACACGGGTACCGGAGCTAGGGACAACTTCGTTACCACCTGCGCCGACCTATAAGAGCACTATAATATTGAGCACTTGCAAACAGAATTGTGCAGTCATGAAAATTACTTCATTGCCCATGTTTATCCATCTTTTACGAGTATAGGCTCACGGTCAGTCTGGCAGTCTGACATTTTTCTATCTAATATATATATATATATATATTTTTTGAAACTTAGTCTAGAAATATTTTAGCTTCTTTCTCGGAGCTGCAAATATACAGACTATGAAGCATCCTTGCCCATATATCATATATAGTTCTGAAATTAAAAAGCACTTTCGTTACAAGGCAAATTTCATGTACTATTTAGATGATGAAACTTTCCGATTGTGTTGCAAACTTCTCTTTCAACGAATGACCATCTTCGACCCCTCGGGTTAGTACCAATTTATCATCAATATCACGATAGACAACGAATTTATGGTATGAAGATGTGCTAAGAGTTGAAATAAGGGATAAATTCCTTCCCGTATGTAAAGAAAATTGTGCCAAGTCGTCGAACTTGCTATGGGCAATTGTAGTGTTTGACATGACCTACATGTTGTAGTAGACCCACCCTTGAAATTGGAAGCTGTCACGCTTGAAGGAGAATACCCCATATTTAACGTCACCTGTTGGCAAAACGACCGTCGTGATTGCGTGACATGTGTCACGAATACCACTTAACAAGTATGTATTAATTGGTAATACACCATGGTATGGTAGGGTCCTCACGGCGGTAGAGTTCATGAGTGAAGTGTATGCCATCATTTCAAAACCAAGTTTTTTTATGGCAAGGAAACAGAAAGGGAAATCTGTTTTGGTTTGCACTCGTGGTCTTCTTTTTTTCTTCAATATTTTACCAATTTAACCATTTAGAGAAAAAATACCAGTGAATAGGGTTAAACAGGGTGTAATGTACAATATGATAGGTTGCCCATTTTCGCACAAAAATTGGTCGTAAAAATAAGAAACGTCTTTTGGGCGAAACTTTCCATTATATGAACTAATAAACAACAACGATTTAACCAACGATGTTTCCGCATTATGTAGAACGATACGCTGACATCAAGCGCAAGTAATCTGCATCCCACCTTCTCCCCCATTCAAGTAATGGAAGGGTGGTTCTCACCGTCCATCGGATAAGGACGTTAAATGGTGGTCCGGACGGTAGAGTTCCTCTTCCCTACCTGGTTTTCTGATCTATTTAAAAAACAGAGCAGGGTGACAAGCCGGTGTTCATCCACATTCAATTCAAATTCAAGACGGCATTGCCAACTTATAGTGTTGTTGACCTATACATGCCTATAGGGTGTTTACCTATTTCCAATCGCGTTATGGTATCATAACAAACAAGCCTGACTTATACCCAAACTGTTAATAGTTTGTAGTCTACAAAACCTCAGGAAAGAATATAATATAAATTAAAAAGACTATGTGGATGTGACGTCACCGCTAGTCTGACTTCAAACGTTTCTACACGAGGCCTCTGAATGAGACAAAACTTTATAAGTGAATAGGCGAATCTCCTTAATCTGTTAATAAAATATAAATTTTAATGCTTTCTTCACTATTTTGTTTCTTTTGTTTAAGTCCTCTTTCCTATATGGACTTGAGTGACCACGGAACTGAATCCCCTCAAATTTAGGAATCATGATCTTAAATTTCCGAAAGAAAACTCACGAACTTATAATCCTGCAAGTTATGATAATTTCTAAGTTCTTTAAAAAAAAACATCCTTATTGATTTCCACTTTTCGAATATACGGGCAAGAGAAACAATAAATATTTTCAAGAATCATTTGGCGACTTCATTTATCAGAATTAGAATAAGCGCCATAAAGACCCTAAAACCATACTGACTTAGCCTGGATATAAGCCATTTGAAATCAAAATAATTCATATTCTGTGTGATGTCTGAATGTGTTTCAAAGGGAATGTATATATTAGGTTAACTATTTTAGTGCATATAGGCTATATCTACTGATAAAATAGTTGACAGTTATGACCTTCGACCTTCGTTTGACCTTGACCTAGGCATTCTATGATTTGGCAATTATTTGTGACCTAACCAACAGTTGTGCCAAGCGTGGCGCTTTAATTGCGTACTAGATCCCACCCAAATATTAACCAAACCCATTGGATTTACAAAGGAAATTACAGCGACCATTTGGAGGTTCATCGACCTTCAGCATATTTTCCGCAAAGCAAGGCAACCGAAGGTCACATGTATAGTAAACTATACATTGTTGGACTTAGTAGCCGAGTAATTTGATATGCATGTTGGTGGGTTTAAAGTATTTTAAATTTTGACCCTTTTATGACATTTGATCTTGGATTGGCCACCGACCCAGACTTATAAAATTGGGCACCCACTCTAGTTTTTGTTTCCATCATGACCTAAATGATAAGTGGACACAGTTTGGCGCTTTAATCTAGCAGGTATAGAGCCAAATTTGGATTAAAGCCACTGGGCTTTTTCCCTTTGAGGCTTGGTTTGTACTTTAAATCATCAAAATTAGTTCCCGAAGTTAAAAGATTAAAATGTACGATTATCCGATTATCTTGAGAATTCAATGTGTGTGATGCTTTAAAAGGAAATTTCTGGACCTAAGCCACCGGACTATTTTCCTTTGAGGCTTGGTTTGTACTTTGCATCATCAGGTATTAGTTCCCGAAGTTAATAGATTAAAATGTACGATTATCCGATTATCTTGAGAATTCAATGTGAGTGATGATTTAAAAAGGAATTTCTGGAAATAAAATTGTTCGTTTTGCAACGAGGTTAGATCAAGAAACAGGTCAGAACGATATATGTAAATGCTTCGTGACATTTTGAGACTTTTGCAGCAATAATCAGACGGTCACGATATACGCAATTTTATAGTTCAGAGCTTTATGAAAATGCACTGGTCGGGAACTTGGTATATGTTAATACTTGAAAACAGAAAACATGTTGCGTTGGTCTTTCATACATTGTGGTCTAATTGTACATAGGCCTGATTGCTGCACAAACATATAGTAAAGTTTGAACGCAAAACAAATCGGCTACAAGAGGTCTACATTTCCAGTTAGATAGATACGACCAAAACGAAATTAGACAGGACGATTAGAGATGGCAATCGGGTCAAGAGATCAGAAACAGAAATCACGCAGTTCAACCTCCGAGTCGACTAAGTGGGTTCCTTGTCATGCCAAGAATTCATGTAAAAGCTTCACGTATATCGCCACCCATAATAGCACAAAGAATTACACTTCTTGTCATTCTACTCATTTACAAATGAAACAAGCCTTACAATGATATGATTTACAATTGCAAATGCATCTATAAGACGTTAACGCATATATCTGAAACCACTATTTATTAATATTTACAATAACTTGTCTGGTCGCATTTTAAAACGTTTGGTCGTTTATGCACTTGAGATGTGTTTGGCTATTTACCGGATCTTGTTAGCTTAACTTTTGGCATATATTTCCAGTCAGTGTAAATATGAATTTTGGAAGTTAGATTCACTGCAGGTAATCGGTATAGAACATTGAAGTGGACGAATTTTCTGATGGAAATCGTCTGGTTTCCTCATTGTTACTTCTATGGAAGTATTCCAACAATGTCCAACAGGTGTTGGACTCAATGATAGGCCTAATATGATTAGCACACACTGGTTAGAAGCGTTTTACGAATATGTATATGATGCCGTCATGATGTCAGATGGGCATATTATATATGTTTATTTAAAGGAAAGATAACGTCACATATGATAAATTCAGAAGAGCACGCCACCGTGCTGGTAACAGCACTTCCGGTTTTCAATTTTCCCTCCTAATGCGAGAAATTTGCGATGTTATCGATCAGTCATCCGATGGACCGAACACTGCCTACATGTGTTATCGATAACATTACAGGTTTCTCGTAATCAATAAGAAAAATTTAAAACCGGAAGTGACGTTACCAGCACGGCGGCGTTCACTTCTGAATTCATGATGGGACAATACCTTTTCTTTAAGACTCCTAGTGGATTATTGCAAATAAACTTAAAGTTTCAAGTATAAATGTGACTCAAATATAACATATTGAAAAGTCAAAAAGCGTTAACACAGAGGCGTGGCCAGAGGGGTGGGTGGGGCAGGGGTGCATATGGGAGGGCCCCAAAACGCGCAGAAGGAAAGATTTCGCGGAACTAGCTGTGATGTGTTACGGAAAACTAAATAAATTAAGGGGAATTTGGATTGTACCATTATTATGCGGGTTGGTTTTAAGAACTAGGTCGTTAAAACAATAGTTGATACATTTAGTTACACGCAGTGGAGGCCAAGTTCGTTAAGATTTTCTTTGAGGCAAAACAAATGTGGATTTATCAACACACATGAAAGGCCGTTCATGTGTGTATATTTATCATACAAAAGTCTTAGGTGGTTTCACAGATTTGAGTGTTTACGCGTAGCGTGGTCATAGCCAGGATTGTCACTCTTGATAATACCAGTGACCGTCAGAGGCTGAGATGGGAGATGGGCGGGATAGCATGTGGGAAAGGGTGGGACGGCATGTGGGAGAGGGTGGGATGGCATGTGGGACAGGGTGGGATGGCATGTGGGGGAGGGTGGGATGGCATGTGGGAGAGGGTAGGATGGCATGTGGGAGAGGGTGGGATGGCATGTGGGAGAGGGTGGGATGGCATGTGGGAGAGGGTGGGATGGCATGTGGGAGAGGGTGGGATGGCATGTAGGAAAGGGTGGGACGGCTTGCCATGTTTGACGGCATAGCATGCCGCAGGTGGGATCATGTAGACCAAGTGAAATGGAACTTTAGACAACATTTTATTTAACAACTAGCCAGTTTCAATGAAATATCTTTAAAACAAAACAAATAAAATGAAATTTAATGCACACACAACTTCAGTTCAAAAGTTTGTTATACAAGGCACTACTGATGAGAAACAATTTTTAACCCATTTTTCCTAAACAAATGTATGACAAACTGTACTTGTGCTGAATAGAAAACAATTTTTAAGAATGCTGTGATAAGAAAAGCTATAAAGAAGTTTATTAAAGGATATGATAAACAGAAATTAATTCATACAAAAAGTTTAATAATTAGCATAGTTCTTCATTTTTGCTATCATAATCATGCAACTTAACGTTGTCGTTATGCCTGGCTCTTACACGTCTTAGTTCATGATTGTTGTCGATAATATTTCAGCCAAATAGTGTTTTTATTTCTGAATACAGTCATATAATAAGAAATATATATCAGTGTAACAAATTATACAAGAAACCAAATCAGCAAAAATCCGACATTGGAGATTCGCCTCTGCACAGCATGCTTACAATACACAAACAACAGGAAGCCCTCTGGTCACAAAAGTACAGTCCATGCAGCTCGGGCGTGCTAAGATTACGTCCGAATTAAAATAAAGGGATACGTAAGCGGACGCGAAATGTTTTCTCTCATCAATTTCTATTTGTTGGAAAGTACGGGCCCTTTTTTGCACCAATCACGTTTGATTTATGTATATGGTAAATAGATATATGTTAATTGTCAGGTCGTGTAAAATAGACTCCCAAAATACTTTCATTCATAAGTTACAACGGTCACACCGGCGATAACCTTGTGATTTTGCTTGCGTTCCCATTGAAAAACAAAACACATTTTATAGTTTACAAAGTACGGTACTTGTTTTTGGAATAATTAAATGAAAATAGTCTCAAACGATAGATACTGAATTCAAGATCTCTATACCATTTGAAATGAAACAAAATATTAAGAGACGCTATAGTTATAACTTTTGAAGTGCAAAAAAGTTTGATTTTTCAGAGCGTTTTGCACAGTTAAGGAGAATATTGCAAGCGTATGAACCAAATATTTCCACATGATTACCTACAGTCGAAGAGTTTCTCCCTCCAATTCTAACTGCACATCTAAAACAGGTACCACCATTGGTTATAACCTCTGTCCCTTATAGATTAGATTAAGGCGTATAACTTCCATATAACTGCGTACATCTACAGTAGATAGCAACAATATAGAGATGAAATATTTCGGAAAAATAGTCGACCGTAAAAGCCGCAAAGGCAGATCCAGGGCCAACAGCGTGGGAGGAAACAATGCCATTTGGCTGTTTGGATCGAAAAGTCTTGACTTAATATGTATGCTTCAAATACATTTACATCACAGTATAGATTCTAAAAAAGAGATAATGTATGGTCATTGATTTTTAGTTAACATTTTTGTTTCCTGTGATTTATAGTGTTGGCTCTTGCGGGCTATGAACCAAACTTTCCAAAGTATTACCACTTAGTTACTACCTTCATAAGTTTGAGGAGTTCTTGCCCCCATCCAATCCTTCCACTTTTTTTCTTCATCCTACAAATGATGCTGAAGTGCTTAAATTAATTAATGGTCTTAAATCTGTTGCTCCTGGTTTTGACGATATTTCCCCAAGTGTTGTAAAAAAATGTTCATTTATTATTTGTAAACCATTGTCGTATATTGTTAATCTTTCATTGTCAACAGCTTCTATGCCTGATAATCTCAAAGTAGCTAAGGTTATTCCTATTTTTAAAAGTGGTGATAAGGAGCAAATCACAAATTATAGACCTATTTCGATTTTACCATGCTTCTCCAAAATATTTAAAAGAATTGTTTTTGATAGGCTCATCAGTTTTCTGTTTTCTCACAAAATTATTTATAAATTCCAGTTTGGTTTCCTCCCTGGCAGGTCAACTGCTCATGCTCTGTTGCATCTCATTGATAAAATCACCCAAGCTTTTGAGAGAAAAGAAGTTGCCCATTGTACTTTTTTAGACCTGTCAAAAGCTTTTGACACCCTGGATCACTCTATTCTTTTGCATAAATTATCAACTTACGGTATTCGTGGCATGCCACTTGATTGGCTTCGTAACTATCTAAATTTCGTCAGCAATTTGTATCCTATTCTTGTACTCAATCTAATTCCAAGTTTATTTCTTGTGGAGTGCCACAAGGCTCAATTCTTGGTTCTTTGTAATATATATAAATGATATGCATCGAATTAGCTCTGTTCTTTCACCTTCACTTTATGCGGATGACACAACTCTTTTTTACTCCCATCGTTCTCCTCATACAGTAATTGACAAAGCGGTTTCAGGTTTGAATAAGTATGCATCTTGGTTTAATGTAAATAAGTTATCCCTTAATGTAAAGAAGACTACTTCAGTTTTCTTTACTCCTACTAGTCGTGACTGGTCCCTTTACCCCAAACTCTCCAATGGTGATGTAAATTTTAATCATTCCCCCTCCTCAACATTTCTAGGTGTATTAGTGGATTGCAATCTAAATTGGCAACTTCACATAGATTGTATCTGTAATAAATTAGCAAAAGGTACTGGTATATTAAATAGATTAAGAACACATTTTCCTGAACATATACTTAAGATGCTATATAATACTTTGATTTTGCCGTATATATCATATTGTAATGTTGCCTGGGGTGGTGCTTATCCTTCTCACATACAAAAGCTTTTTCTTTTGCAAAAACGTGCCATTCGAATTGTCACTGGTAGTCCTTTTAATGCCCATACCGCCCCGATCTTCTTTAAATTGAGAACTCTTAATATATTTGACCTCCATAAATACCAACTTGCTATAACCATGTATCAATATAAGAATAACAATTTACCCAATGCTTTTGACCATTTTTTCTCGCAAAACTTTTACAAAACCAGAGGTCATAATGATTACCGTATTCCGAAATTTAGGCTTACACTATCCCAACATTGTTTAAGATATACGGGTGTAAAAGTCTGGAATGACATACCGCAAGATATTAAAAACGTAAATAATGTCAAAACATTTAAGTCTCATCTTAAGAATTACTTTCTAAGCTTATATGATTCTATCTAATTCTGAATTGTTTTTTTTGTTTTTTTTGTGTCCACTTTTTTTGTTTAATAATGTTGACTATTGATATATGATTTTTTTATTTTTTTTATGTTAAGTTTGTGTCGTAACATATTTGTTAATTATGTTTTCATGGGGGTTTCTGCCTCGATAAGCCTTTCTGGCTTGAGCAGATAACCCCCTCACTATCCCTTGCAAATTGTCACAAATGTATGTAAAGCTCAATTATTATTTTCTTAACCTGTATATTGTTGTATCTGCAAGAGAGTGAAAATAAAGTTACAATCAATCAAAAGTTACCCTAAAAGGGCCTTACCCTGATTTTACCATCTTTGTTTACACTTAATATTGTTCAACTATCTCCTATCAGCAATTGCCACATCACCCGGTAATGGAAAATATATCTTTATATAACTGTTAAAGTACCATTAACTCTCTACAGTCAATCTAAACAGAAGTTCCTTTATTCTTTGTGCAAATTAATTACCTCTTAACATTTCAATTCAATTACACAAACTACGAATTTTGGGATCTTTGAACATTTGAACAGATATTTTCATCGACTTAAAATATAACAATCAAAAGTGTGAATGGAATTCAATTAAGATCTTTTGATTTCTACCCTTAGGCTAGCTCTTAAACATCATCAACTGGTTTGCTTATTGAAAAACATAACAAGGCTGCTCTGTAATAACTCAAAATTCAATTACACTATTTTCACAATTTTACGACTTCTCAACTCGAGATTGAATGATCTTTTCAATAAAGGTAATTACAAAGTAGGCTTCCAAAGATCTTTAACACCCACTATTAGGCTTTTTGGCGACTGATCTTTTATCGATCTGAGTGGTTTGTGTATTCATAGCATCATCATAGAATGCGGTGCCGTTACTTTCCAAACATCTCCCTTTTGAGTTCAGTTTGTCTTTCGCCAGACATTTTTCTTCCGGGTTTTATCTGTTTTGACTGGTGCTATTGTATTGGATTTGCTGATCTTCCTGCCATGGGATGTCCAATTACGTAACTTTGGAAAGTGGGCAGACAAAGTGACCAAATCCAGAAATCCATAACAATTCACGTACTGGTAGCAATACGGGATTCTGATTTTAAAAGGACTATACTGAATCCTAAAGCAATATGCAGTTTTTAAAAACAAGTTTCGTTTCCAATATTAAATATTTCATCATTTAAAGTTTGAGCAGATGGTCGCTATTTTGTTTAATGATTTAGGCTTTCGTGACGATATATCATGGGTGTAGCCAGAGGCGGAGGGGTGGAGGGGGGGGGTGAAGGTCAGCAGGATCGTAAGACCCTCAAAAGTAAAATGGTAATGGTAAAAAGGTCCAGAAAATATGCTAAAAGGTCAAAATATTCCCTTTGGCGAAAAGGCTGACTACACCCCTGCATATACTCCATGTTTTAAAAAAAATTGATGACATATTTTTTCCTAAAAATCAAGATTATACTACTCTATCTATCACCAATTTACTTCTTATTTTTTAACCAGAATCAAAAGATTCTGTGGTTCCGATGCTTTTTGTTTTCTTCATGCTGATTTGTTTTGTATTAACTGTTATGTCATTGCATATCATTAAATATTTGACAAGACATGAATCGCTCTTAAAATATCGTGTTTACAAGCTCTTTTCAGCAAAATCATATTAAACCACACCCATTAATGCCTATTAATAAAATGCAATGTTTTTTTTTTTTTAATAATTTGTATATAAAATGAACACATGCAAACTAGCTAACATCATAATTCTACAAAATGTGAAACAAAACAGACATATGATTGCTGGAAACAATAGAACACATCTACAGATCATGGGTTATCTGTGTAGCGAGCAGCGAGTTTGTGACATAGATAGACAGAACTGGTTGAGCGATATTAAGTCTAGAAGTTCTTTGCGTTGTTGTGTACAATTTAAAACACAAAAGTTATGCAGAGCCATATCTATTATTTAACGTTTTTAAACTTAAAAAGTTGGTCCCCAAAATCAGATGTGCTTTCCTTGAAATTGAAGTCAACGAAGGCTGTTTTTGTAATATAACTTATGAGCAGAGGTTTTGTCTGGTTTGCAATTTAAAAGAAGTTGGAGATGAATATCATTTTCTCTTAATTTGTCCATTCCTTTCTAAAACCCGCTGTAAATTTATTCCAAAATATTTCTTTCAACCCGCATCTAAATCAAAATGTAATAATTTAGTTTCAGCTAGTTCTAAATACTTATTTTGCTGTTATTACACTTTATTTTACACGTTATGGAAGCAAGACATTTGTTTCTTTCTCTTTGATTATTGTTTGTTGTAAGAACATCAAAATGTACCATTTAATTTATCGTTTATGTTTGTGACAAAGGCCAGATGGCCTATAGCACTGTAATAAATTGTATTGTATTGTATTGTGTACAGCACATGACGTGATTCCAGTCTGTCCTTTTTGAGATATACCATGTCTACAAGCTCTTTTTAGCAAAAACATATTAAGCCCGGCCAACTACGCATATTAATGAAATTGAACTGTTTTATACAATGAACACATACACACTAACTAACAACATAGATATTAAATATGAAACAAATCAGCACGCGATTGTTAGAAGATGAGCATTTAAAGATTTCACATTAAGCCCCACCTACTTATCAACATGCATGAGATCACCACCAAAAACAATAGGGCACATCTACAGATCATGGGCTATCTGTGTACCAAATATGATATGAATCGACTTTACCGATCGTGAGACACCTTGCTTACAAGTTCTTTCCAACAAAATTATGTTACGCCCCGCCTACTTTGCATATCAAAAAACTTTTAAAAACCACGAAGATGTACACACTAGCTAACAACAAAACTACACCAAATATGATACAAAGCAGACATGTGGCTGTAAAAATATGAGCATTTTAAGATATTTATATTAAGCCCCGCCCACTCATTGATATGCATGACATCACCACCAAAAACAATACGGCGCATCTTCTGACAATGGGCTATCTGTGTACCAAAAATATGACGTGAATTCGGTGTATGGACATACATACATACATACATATATACATACATACATACATACATACATACATACATACATACATACATACATACATACATACATACATACATACATACATACATACATGTACAAACAGACAGGGTTCTTACGCGTTTCAGAACCGAAAGTGACGTCAAAGCTCATACATACATTCGACACACACACACAGAGACAGTTGAACACACACATTACAATGACAGGGTCGTCGCCTGCGTATTCGGTTATAACAGTACAAATGCTATTACGAAACATACATAATACGACATACATACGGACAGAACACAGGTACGACATACGGACAGACATAACATCGACAACAAGTCAATGTCCACGGCCTTTGATAACCAGTACATGGTGCATACATACATACATCTACATACCCCAGGATTGAACCCGGGGCATCGTGGTCAAACAGACAGGTTGATAACCGTTTCAGAACACAGAAGTGACCCTCTGCATTCCAATTTCCAGAGACCAATGATGTACGGACTGAGATAAGCCTCCCTCTTTACTATATTATAAAGTAAGTTCGCTATGTTGCCTTTATAAATCCACCATATAGCAAACATTGACGACTCAAACATTGCAAAGCTTTCTAAACGCAGTTTTGTAGGTTACTGTGGGTTTCTCATAAGTCATTTCAACATATATCAATTTTCATATCTAAGATTTAGTCTCCTTTAATCTTTCACCGAGATCTAAATAGGCCTAAGTTTAAATCAGGCGTACAATACTCAGGATAAATCTACTTAAAGGTAGGCTTGAACCGTTCTTGTCCTTTTTTTTCTCGTAAAATGTACTTTTGGATAAAAGCGTTTGAAAAGACAGTGATTTTGAGTTCCTTTTTGTTATCTGGTTATCAAAGCTTGTTGACTGAATCACATCAACTTCAATGGATTTAGGAACACAATCCTTCAATTGATGCCTTCCTGGTTTTTCCCTTCGTTCAATGTGTTTTGACGCCGGCTCATAGTCTACGTGCTGACCTTTGACACGTGTGGAAAATGAGGGATTAAAATACGTTTGTGGGAACTGTATTGTTAACTTGCATGTAGGTGGGCGATATAAACATACAGAAATTTGATAAGCCTGTAGTTGCAGATTGTACTGACCATCTGTCGCGCTGCGAGCTGGAGGTTCAACTTCAAGCAAAAAGTGGCAAGAATCTGATTAAAAAAAGGACGCTAGGATCGTGCCGGAAGGTGCAAGATTCGGTCTAGAAGGGTCGGGCACCGGTACCTTTGCATCTATCGACGAGAAGTCATTCTTATTGGGATATACCAGCATACCGAACAGTCGAAAGCGAATTCACACTTCTGCCAATAGGGCCTACATATTTTTGGTGATTAAGCTGAATAAGCTGAAAATCTTATTTCTAAATTAAAGTAAAATTCCGTGCGATACCCTTATGGTAACCAACATCGATACCCACAAAGGTGCAAAATAACCATCCGAGAGAGCTGACCCCTTTGCTCCTCCGCCATTGCTTACAACAGATGACCTACTTTAATTTTTATTTCCACTTTCAAACATGGAATTCAAGGTGTAACCTCCCTCATTTTCTCTAATCATTCAAATACCTCGCTTAATTCCAATCAATTACTTTTCCATCGTAGCACCGCGCATACCGAACTCCACCTCTTAATTGCATTTCCTACCATAATTGTTTTACCTATAATATTTATGTAAGATGATTACATATCTCATAAATCAAAGAGCTTCCACACATAAATGTCCGAACTCTATCTCCCAAGATACGTCAAGTTCTTGAAGAACCCTGATAACCTTGAACTACTACTGCCTTTAAACAAAGATTGTTATTGTGCTAAGTCATCAAATCATCATCTGGTCGCAATTACAAATATTCAATCCATATTTAAATCATTTATAATACGATAATTTTCATATTTGTCATAGCTATTGTTGTAAACACCAGCCAGCTTGTCAACCCGGTGACCCCATAGCACGGATAGCAGGTCCCTTCCAATAGGACGTGTCTATGGCCAGTAATAATATCTGTAACATATTTATGAAAACTGTTGCGTTTTTTGAGAAGGAATAAAGAAAATGTTAAACGCTGGTCTTCTTTTCAGTAGTCCCACATAGGGCCATGCTGAAGGGCAGTGGCAGAGTTCACCGAACTGAAGGGAAAACATGCAGTGAAGTTACAATAGGCCTACTGGACAAAATTGCGAAGCTGCTTGGGAAAAGCTAGCAGGCTGAACAGACAAAACACTCACAGACTAAAGGTTAAACTGTCACATGGATCTTCGATCTTATTTATTTGGAACTTCGTAAAAAGTTAACGATGCCTTTTACCCAGTGGCGGCGATTTCTTTTTAAAATTGGGAGGGGGACGTACCCAGACAGTGGTGTATTCAGCCATGTAGGCTTTATATGAGGCTTCATTTATTAGGGGGCAACATCATAATGATATTCTTTCCCCTACAAAAGTATTGGGGGGCATGCGAAAATATTTTAGTTGAAAAGGGAAACCATGATGGGGTGGAAGAAATACGAAATTAACATTTTTTAATTTTCTTTTTAATTATACATATAAATCAATACAAACAAACAAACAAAGATTAGCAAATATCTGGGGTGGCAAGTGCACCCCTTGCCCCTATGGCGAGCTGCCCATGGTCCCGTTTTCCAGCCTGAGGAGCAGGCGCCCTTGGGTGCCACTTCTCTGGTTCATCCATCTACAGATTTAGTAAATGTCAAAATCGTTGGCATTAACATTCACTTTTTTAATATTTTATTTTATTTTATGACATCACCTTGTCTCACATAGGCATCTGTCAAAGATGACAATGACATGCTAGCCCCGCCAGGTATTTACCTGCGGTGTTGTTTGGCATGTTTCGACACTCTTTGCTAGCTTGGAAACATTTTTCAGACGTTGGGTATTACACAAAAAATCCTTCTTGGATAAGTGACCCCATCACCCCATGTATAAATTATTTGGACACTTCTTTTTGAAATTCGCTTTTAAACGGTTAAGTCGGGTGCAGCTATTTCATCGACTTTCGTGTTATCATAATGATTTGCACATCAAAATTTGTTTAGTGAACGAAATATTTATTCAGGATGTCAACATGGTATCAAGTTTCAAGTAGGCGTTGTTTTATGTCTTGATGGTATCCTTTTATTACACCTTAGAAACAGATCGAGTTATACATCAAGCACGGATGACTGATGATAAATTGATTACTATAACTTAAAGTTCTATGAGCCTTCCCTAATTTTCTTTTTGGTAATTCATTGATTATATTGTATCATTATGTTATTTAGGACCGTTACCAATATAGTGGTACGTTAAACCTCGTTAGCAATTATATATAAGGGGCCAATATGACCTACACTACCGGAGAGACCTTTCTTTCATTTGGTCCACCAGTGACTTAATTTTATTCAATTTGTTGTCACTCTTTTACCTCCCCCCCCCCTTCCCCATCCCTCTCCCCGCACCCCGTCCTCAACGAGATAGCGCCGCTTGTGTTTAAGGAAATCACATTCTACCAATGCCAATTTTGCCATCAATTGACCCACCAGTGAAAATTATTTTAAAACTCCCTGCTAATCCCCATGGATATGCCGACAACAACGTCCTAGGCTACAGTACAGTAATTGCGCCGCTATATCGATAAAGTGTCTTCGATTGTGATATTGCGTCTTCCTGTTCAAAGATGGTGTGTATGTGCCACAAGGTCACAACATTGGGCGCTTTATTACCAAAAGATAAATTACGATATCATATTTTCACCAGTTCCCTTTCATTAGAATGTTACCATTATGGTTGGTATCGGTCTACATCTTCATCATTGCACTTGTAAAAGTTGTTAAATGATGTTCCGAATCCTAGCATTGTTTACAAAAGGAAACTTGTTGTAACGAGCCCTGTGTGGCTAGTAACATAGTTTTACTGAACCTTACAATGACCTGCGACATCTTTAACGCCCGACAGTGACCCAAGTAGTAAATCTCTGGGATGCAATCAACACTACAAATACTACAAATATTGAAGTCCCGTTTCGAGAGTCCGAAACGATGATACTGACATGTCTGCATGTTTCCCGATACACGCAATTTGACGCAAACATGATAGTTTCTAATTATTCATATTGACCTACTTCATGACTTCAAGATTTACGTCAAAGAAAGTGCAGAACGTTGCAGAAAGTATCTTTGAAGCCCTGCTTGCGTAGACCACGAACCAATCCAGGAGGGGTCAAGGGAACCCGTCCGAATGTCCTTGTCACCTTTGATAAGATTGTTGTCATTTAATGATATGTATATGTGTATCCCCCACTCTAAGTGCCAGGAAAAGATGCTATGATTCTCATCCGGAATACACACATTATAATATTGTTATTGTTTTCCAAATAGTCTTTTTGGAAAGTTCGTTGGCTTCTTTTGTACTAGAAGCACAAAAGTTAAGGGGCACACCCCAACTTACTACTCAAGCCCTGCATATTTTGTTTGCAACTCGCTGCCCTTAGCAAATTTGCATTTTACAGTTTGGGGCATTAAAAAAAACACTTTGATTTAACTATAATATATAGGCTACACCCTCTTTAAACAGTTAAATACAATTCAGTTTAATCGTTAAGGCTTGAATGAAAAAAAATACGACAAATACGATTTAACGAATTTTGGCGAGGAACTTTTTCCCGTACTGCTGTATGGGCTCTTAAGTTTAGTCTCACTCACTCATTTACATGATTTAATATCACTGACAACACTGCCCTTTTCACAGACAAAATATAAAGTCATGCTAAGCCTCAAAACAAAATGAATTGCAACTTACCTATGTTGTCTTGGAATATTGTTGTGATACGGACCTGGATTTATCACACTACTATAACACAAAACTTGAACCGGTAAGACAAGGGTCATCCCTAGTACACAAAGAAGAAATCTCAGCTCTATAGAATTGATTCCACTTGAATGAAACGACCTATTACCAAAAACCCAGTCCAGGCCAAAGTTCGTAGCTAACCGAGAAAACATGATCTTTCCACAACTCCAACTCCAAACTCCGTTTGAATGAGAAAGTAGTGTTTTGAAATACTGGTTGTCGGAAAAAGAAAGAATTTTTACACTCTGTTGAACTGCTACTGGGTGCTACTGGGTGTACGACAATAACACGACAAAAAGGCTAAGGGCACGTTGCTCAATCTTTCCTGCTGAATAATTAGTGAATGCGCTTATCCATAGACAAAGATACTTTTAGACTTTCCCCCCTTCACATTCGCTCATACTATTCATTTGTTGTTCAATGTGCTCAAAACTTCTTTTTTCTCTTTTTTTTTGACGATTCCTTTCAAGGAGTTTTGTTTACTTTTCTCTGTATATTGAGGGTAAAATACTTCTAAAGTAAACAAAACAAGTTTGAGCTGTTGAACAAAACAGTGAAGAAGAATCAAACGGTGAAAACAAATACAAAAATAAAGTGCTCGATTCACGTAAAAATATATGTTGGTTTTTAGATTACATACCAAAGAAAAACAATCCGGTAGTAGTCCTTAATTCAAGGAGGGCTTTTAGAATTAAATAACTTCCGAAGGTGACCATGGAATGAATGATTGAACTTCTGGAGATTTTTGTTTATAGAACAAATCTGACAAATTGTACACCTTCAACAACCAATTCAAACCAGAGTTCTTTTCCTCAACCACAACACAGACCGACAGAGCCTTTAAACGGTTAAACACTTTAAAAACGAATCAATCACTTTTTCACTGAGCTTTGATTAGTCAGTATGTGTATTAAAGTAAACGAATTATACTTGTCCACTTTTTGGTATATGAGAATTACTTCAGTCTACTCTCCCTTGATTGCAATTTCTGTAAATAAAGGTAGTTTTTTTAAACGAGTGACCTCAGTTTCTCCTGGAGTCTTAACGCTTAAAGATGAATCGAAATGATCATTTTCAGTTAAGCTGAAACTTTTTATCACCCCGCTGGGAGGAACTGTCAGATTTGGTCAAATGGAACTTCAATTAGCAGTACAAATCACTATCAAAGTTTCTTTTTTCATTTATGTGATTGGTTTATTGAGCTGCTACCTTTGTGCGGGGATTGGTTAACCATCTCAGGGTAAACGCCCATATGATTCAAAGACAGCTTGAGAAAAAAAACTTGGAATGGGAGACGAAATGTGAATGAGAGACAATGGATGAATTTGTTTTGATGGTGTGTATTTTTGATGGTGTATTTATTCAAATGTAAGTTGAATAAAAATTATGAAAGGCTCTATTTACAGTTCGGTTCGTACTGCCAATCGTGTGACTTAATAAGTCCCCCGATCGGGAGACTAAAGCCTGCGCACTGAGCTTACAGTGATGTATGGAAACCGCCATTTTTATTGTGAAGTTTCATTCATAGACGCTTATCAGTCGTTTAATTGAAGGTTTGTAACAAAAGCTGCTTTATTCATGTTCAATTTCCGCAAAAGTAAAACAACTTCGTTACTATCACGCTGTTATTGCTAAATAATTATCCCAAATCCCCAAGTTATTTCTCATCATTTTAAAAAACCTTGTTAAAGGGCGACTGCCTAACAGCAACACATAATAAGATTCCATCACTTTTCTTCAAATTTCTCAAAAAGCGCACGGTGAATTTTAAAAGCGCATGGTGAAAGATAATTCATATGCCATTACAAAAAAAAATTGAACCCTTCGCAGTGGTTGAGTTCCCCGCGCTCGAAATGTGTCTGATTCTTATGTTATTCCTATACAAACTTTGAATTTAGATAGATGCATTGTGGAATACTTCTGTGAGGAATACCCCATCGGGAGAACAAAACTGTTCTCCCGATCGGGGATACAAACCGGACTGATTTAGAGAGGATATTTGCCTTCATAGCCTAAAGTGTGTTTGTACATCCTTGGTTAGAAAAAAAAAACTTTGCAGTAATAGATTTAGTAGCAATAGACTCGATTGAAAATGTTCTGTATAATGACGTGCCCATTTTTTTTTTTTTTTTAACATATGCTATTTCGTGGGCCAAATGGCCTACCAGTAGCTTTATTTGACCCAACACTTTTTTCTTCAAAAATTGTGGTGTTGGTGAACAACCCAGATTACATTCATTACCAATTTTCATATGATTTGGAGGAAATCTTTACATTCAATGAAGAGTTTTATCCATTTCTGTCATTTTTTTGAAAATTAGAATTTAAAAAAAAAGTGAAGAATCTGTCTCTCCCAGACTGCCAGAACACCAACCCGGTTGCGCCGCGTCTGCTTTAGGGATTCTCGGTCTACCGTTGGCCCAGCAGTGAAAATTCCGAAAAAAGGCCCTGCGGATAGCAGCTGGAAGAGTTGAATTTAAGGGGCCGGAGATCAACAGGGTATATAGATATCAGCCATAATAAGAATTGAATAGTTTTATCATTTACCTACTCAGATTTCGGCAGTTTGGAGGAGGGATACAACATGGTAAGATATATGGTTATTTTACACATCATACACTCCCAATCTCCCAAAACGGTTTATTATATTTTATTATTATTACAGTTTTACTTTTCATATCTTGACGAACAATACTGCCATGCATAAGCGTATTTTCTTGTCACTCAAGTGTCCCCATCTAGTGGCGGCGGTTCGGGGAATCCTAAGTCTAACTCTATATTTTCGGACTATCAGCGGGCCTTCGGACTAACGGGCGGGCACCATTTGATTGACTTCCATAGCTCTAATATTGAAAAGTTTGATAAAAATATTTGTTTAGAAAATGTGTCTCACTTAGTCCGAAACCTAATACAAGATCAAAGTCATCCAAGGAAACCCAATATGACCTTTAACCTTTTATTAATTTCGCGTATATTTTATTGTGACATACATAAATTTAGGTCGGTTTTCGGGGCCCAGTATTGTCAGATTATGGAAAGCGGTAATCGATTTGGTATAGAATTCAGGAAAACTAATACACAAACAGCAGTATAAACTTACGAAAAACAGGACGGCAGATTTCACAGTAATAATAAGTTAAAAGTTTATTTAAGTGTCAAGCAAGTTTATGAAGAAGGACTTTACAAGAAAGTATATATTCAGATCTAGACACTACTTCAATATCTTGTGTTAACCTTATTCAAGTTCAAGTTTAAAAGTCATTTTTATTTGTCAGTGTAGAAACGACTGAAATCACACTCCTTGTGACGTCACATCCTCACATTCCTCAAACTTTTTGTGTATTGCATGGTATTATATCTATAAGCTGTTTCTCGCTTACAAATCATTGGAAAATAAGGTAAATCAATTTTCTTAAAGATGCATCATTAACATTTGTCTAAAAAAAAAGGTGATAATACGGGCGGCAGCTTTTCTAGACATTTCACTCTTGTATATACAACTGACACAGAACTACAAGATATTCAGATTAATACTGAGGATTTTTTACCATTTTGTTTCCAATGAAAGTTATTCCCAGATTATGACGTATGAACGTTTGACCATTGTCTTCTGTAAATCCTTTATTAAAATTGACACTCAGATTTCATTAAAGCAGTGACGTATTTAGTGGGATTAATGGCAGTGGGGGTTCAGAGCAGTGGAGGCCAGGGCAGTGGCGTATTCAGCTTTTCGGTACCAGAGGGGGCAAACGATAATTATCGAAAATAGGATATATCGAGAGCTGTAGTAAGCTGGGAGTGTGGGAAATGTCCCTAGTAAGATTTTACCTTCCCGGGCATGCTTTCTCCTTGGTTGGGAGGTAAAATTTGTTCTTAAATATTAACATCAAATTGAGAAAATGTAGTTAAATTATTGGAAATTTTATTAAAATTATTGGAGATTTTGGTAATTTTATTCAAAATTTTGGTAAATTTATCAGAAAATTTGTTAAAATGATCGGAAATTTTCGTAAAATTATTGGAAATTATGGTAAAATCTGGAAACATTTCACGACATTTCGGTGATATTTACCCTTATAATTTTTTGCACTTAATTTCCTGAAAATGTACTATAGCATAATGTATACTGGTATATCCCGCTACTACATTTTACTTACGGAATTTCGCCTCCCCTGACCCAGTGGCGTTTTGATGGGGGTCAGGGGAAAACTTGTCCCCCCCCCCGGCGAAATTCCGTCGCATGTTAGCAAGGGGATATACCAGTACCCAATGTGCTATAGAAACAATCAAATATTCGGGAAATTAACTGTAAGAAATGTTCCATGTCCGGCAAATTTTGACAATTTTCTAGAAATTGCCTTCATTTTGGGGAAATGTTGCCAGATTTTACACAAATTTTCAATATTTTGACAAACATTTCAATAATTTTACCAAGATTTCCAATAATTGCACCAAATGTTTCAATAACTTTACCCAAATATCCTATAATTTTACAAATTTACCTTTTCAATTTTTAAATTTATGTTTAATACTTAACAAATTTTACCTCCCAACCAACTGATCAAGGAGAAAAAGTCTTTAAATCGTCCGGCAAGTCATATATATCACAAATTTAGCCTAAATTTAAAATTAATACCACAAAGTTTGATCAGCCATTACTTGTCAGAAAACTAAAAGAGGTATTGTAGTAGAAAAATGTTTACCCAAAATTTAAGACTTATTTTATCTGGCATTTGAGCTCTATATGTCTTTAAACATTAAATTATACAGCATTACAAAATTTGCAAGTTGCGCACTGGTTTAAAGGAATGTTCCCGTGAATTTTCATATGTATTACTTACAGTGCATAGCTAGGCCATCGAAGACTCCTTTCCATCCAACACAGTTTGGGGCTACGTTCTCATTGCACTCCATGAATGTTTAAGTGCATTCACCTCTTTCTCTATACTGCCATATGTATGATGGAAGATTATAAAAGAAACAAGCTGGTGAAGAAAAAAACCATGTTGATATCTTATTCCGTTTTAAAGTTATTGCGTTTCAAAGAGTTCACCATGGGTGTATTTCTATTTATTTTTCTTTCGTGTAGTGAGCAGATCGGAAATTTGCAATGCATGGTCTTGTAAAGTGCATCAGATCCCTTTTTAAAATACTAACTGAAGGCGAAATCCCCCACTCCTTTTGACCATCCCCCCCCCCCCACACCCATCATTGGTGAGTTTTTTGACCCTGAAATGAATATTTTGTATGTAAATTCTAAAAATGAGTTACTAAACATGGGGACCAACGACTGATTGAACCATTCAATTAGAGTCCTGTAATTTGTTTTTAATATGCCCCTCCATCACATCCCCCTTCCCCTCCTTGACGGATATCTGATATTTTTTATCAATGAATTATAGTCTTTTTAACACTAGCTGGAGGAAAGTGCTTTTTAAATATATGAAAATGCAACATTGAAATAATGCTCAGACTTTTATCAATTGTGTGGAGAGAAATATTCCTTCTGCATGTTCCCCCTCCCATCCCCGCTTGCCAAATCTGACACTTAGTACATGTATGGTATATTTCCTATTTCAATAATTAAGCAAAAATTGTTTCCATCAACTTAGAAAGAAGCAATTAATTTTCAAAGAAATACATACACATTTTCTTGGATCACATTGCACACTATTAAGGTTACTTGAGTCAACACATTGGAGAAATCTTTGGAATGCAATAACTCTTATAAACGGAATAAAACTTAAACAATATTTTTCTCCAACTAGACAAAAATCAAATAATAATAGCAATTAACGGTAAAAAATATAATAAAAGTCACGGCACGTCCGATTCGAACTTTAAATCAGAGAGTACATTTTACGACAAGCAGACGGCGTTCAGGAAATTGAACTCGATCGGGTCTGAACTTCAAAAAATATAAATCATGGTCCCAAAAAACCGAGGATAATTGAATTTATCCTAAGGTCACACATAGAACACATACAATTGATTCTTAAACTCAGCATGATGCATATCCACAAGAACCCGGCAGCGTGGTAAATGATGATTTTACATAACATTTTCGACGCCACATCACTGTCAAATTCGTTTTATATGAATGTGATTAAATATTTTCTGAATAAACCGATAAATGCATCCTGCGAATTAGCTCTTAGACGGTATACATTGCAATTTTTATTTACCACCGTTTTGTTTTGAATGTTGATGAGGCGTTTTGGGAAATGGTTTGAAAAATATCAACATGACATTCATAGACACGTTTGCATCAAGGAGCAAATATATATTGCAACAAAATTATTCCTGTCCCAACTAAATTGTGGATCTTTCCTAATTGACTAGAGCCGAAAAGAGCAGCCTTAATGGTGTCGCTCTTCCTCTTTGGTTTTGAATTTTGTATTTTACATAGAGTTTGTTACAGATGACGAGTTGATGACCAGATTGGAATTCACAGGTCGGTTTGTCGGTGCAATTTAAGAGAGAGGAGGCGAAGGTCCGAGGTTCTGGGGCAGAGCCACTAAAGGTTCGCTCTAATGTATCATGTAATTCACCTTGGTTATAGAAAGGACGGTTCGTATTGGCAAGGTCGTGGGGTGGGCTCCACATTGTCTCAGGATGGTCTGAAGGAAGAAACCTCAGCGGGTATTCATTGAGTAACCCCATAGATAATAAAAATTGTATATTTTTCTGCCAAATTTGCAGATAACATGACACCAGAGGCATAAAGGATGTAATTTTTTTAATATTTTTTTTACCACGACAACTGAATTTAAGCCCGACATCCTGCAGGCCCCTAAAACGTCTACTAATTTTGCAGGGGTTCCGACTGCCTCGACCTTAAATTTGACTAAGTGCCCGCGCCCTGCCACCCAGGTGCCTCCGTTACCTGGTTACGCCACTGCATGAAACATGTGTTCTTAGAAAATGTTGTCCTACTACCTGCGTCTATGATACTGTTATCTGGTTATCGTCGTATTCATGAAAACGTATTCACCCTCAGAAAAAGTGTCACGCGAAGTTGTAATTCAAGATATCTACATCAATCGCATGTTTACAACTACAAATTAGCGTGTGTATACAGAATGTTTGTTTCTTCTTTTAGTTGCTTCTTTTGTTTAGACGCCCAAGGTATTGTTCGATTTGTAGACTGCACACGTCGCTTCAAATGTGCTTTGGGGTGGAAATACTATCTGTCTGTTATCAATGATAAGTATTCTGCTTGAGTGAGTGAGGTAACCCGACGAATACACTCTATCTTCAGATATTGATGCAGTTTGCATTTTTAAATCTGTCTTTTTTACCACAATCTCAAACCAGAAGTTCCCAATAATCCACTGAATAGGCAATGTTTTCAATCTCAGTCATCAATTTGCTTGTGATATGTTACAGGGCGACCTTGGTGTTTTCTTTTGTAAATCCTTTGTTTTTTAAATGTCTATCACAGTTCTTAGATTTTGAACAACATATTGGGGAAGGAATAAGCCACTATGGGTAAAAAAAGAGTATAAAAAAATCAAGATTTTTGAAGTTTTGGGAAACCATTATTTTTGCCATTATTTGTTTTTCCATGATTTTTGTTCCCTCTATTATAAAGGCAATTTAATTATGTCGGAAATCTGTGAAGTAACTGAGGTCTTGCTTGTTTCTCCTCTTCATATACCTCTCTGTGCAAGAAGTGACGAGTTCATAACTTGTTTCCCCTGCAAATTTAATGTACCTATACCATTATTAAGTTTGCAACTTTGTGTAAGCAAGATTCAGGAGATTAAAATAAAAATTCAGTTGTCTGAAGAACATTTATATATATATATATATATATATATATATATATATATATATATATATATATATATATATATATATATATATATATATATATATATATATATATATATATATATATATAAAAGTATAAAAGTGTGGAGTTATACCCTTTCATATCCCCATTACTACGTCGCTGATGGCAGTGTAATTTACTTCATGAACTGATGAACATAAAACAACTTTATGTAATTTATTAGAAAGTTGTGTTGTGCTTTGTGTGTAACAAATGTTCTGAAGATTAATTTGAATGATAAATTTCTGATATCGCTTTATTGTTTAAAAGATATTGATTCATATTTGTTTACCAACAGTGATATCCAACAAATTCCTGTCCATGTCACCTCATTAACAGTGGCGTAGGAATAATGCGGTGTGATCAACCGCCCTGCTTCAACGAGCAACATATAATCAACGAGCAACATGATCAATTATTTTGTTGGGGCGAGGGGGGCCAAGTACCACTTTTTTTTCTTATTCCAAAAGGATAATTTTTAGAAAATTTCTTTCATTTCTGGGAAATTTCCTTCATTTTTGTAAAATTTGCTTCAAATTTCGAGAATTTTTTTTCAATTTCGGAAAAGGTTAATCAATTTTTATCAAACTTTATCGATATTCTGGAAATGTTTCCCCAAAATTTCTAATAATTTTTCTTCTTACCCCCGCCCCATCCCCATCCTTTACTAATATATTTTTGGATGTAAGAGGCTCATAAACATTTGTTGGGAAAAAATCAAAGATGATTAATTGGAGCCATTCTACTGTTCTATAGCTAGTTTATTTTTGTTTATGTATGACTTACACACTTCTTTCGACAAAAGACAAAACAACTTTCTGTTGGTATTTTTGTAAATGGTTTATTTCTAATTACAGTATCAATCAAAATTTGATGTTTCTGATATCGGTATGAATAAGATAAGAATTGGTTTAATAAAGGCCATCTGTCGTGATTAAAATGTGGTGGCGTACATTTTATTCCAAAACGATACCGATTGGCCTATCAATGGGAGTGTCACTTTGTATCATTGTTTCGACCAATTAAAAGACAGAAATTGAAATCTATTTACCTCGTACTTTAGAGACGACAACTGGCCTTTTAGGAATTTATCTGATTTTAAAGGAACTAAGGGTCGAAATAGAACAGGTGTACATTTTGATATTTTCCTTTTAAGAATTAATTTTAACATTTGTATCGAAGGTTTTCATTACCATCACATGCTGACGGAAAACGTGTTTGAATATTCTCCTTTAAGCCAATTGACTTAATTCAATTTATTGATAGATTCTTCCAATAGTTCAAGCGGTTAGTTTTGACAGAATACATAACTAATAAATGAATACATTCTTTTCTTGTCTTTAATGTCCAACGAGTTCAACAATTCCCTTTTACGTATTCCTGCAGTCGTGCACTCCCCGACTGGTTGTCACATACTGTATGCGGCATTGACTTGCCCGTTAAATTTGGATCATGTAGTCTAGCATGTAAAACAGGGATTTATATCTGAATTGTCATACCTACACAGTCTGACAGTGATGAGACTACCTTATTTGAAGTTTAACAGAGAAAGGCCTGGTTTCCATCTCCTGCAGCATGTGCAATGCTAACTTATTGCAGGTTTTGTTTTATTTTACTAGATTTTTGCAGCTAGGTTTTTTTTTTTTGAGTACAGTAATATGTTTTAACAGTACATTGCAACTTCAACATAAACTGTTTTATAGTCTTCAAAAATCCTGATATTTTTGTAAACTTTTGTTTACACATAGTGGCTTATTCCTTCCCCAATATGTTGTTAAAAATCTTTTACAACAATAACAGAGACTCGGGTTTTTATATTCAGCAGATTAAAAATGATAAGACAAAGACTGCAAAATTGTTAATCTTCCAATTGACCGTAATGTTATGTTTCCTTTCTATATTCAGAGACTATATTGTGTCATTTAAAAGAAAAATTACTCAATAACTGCATTTTAATCAGTGTCATTACTTAGTACTGTGGCCTAAAACACCAAATCAGGGAATTGACAGCAGTTTTGGGCATCTAGAATGGCCAGAAAAGACTATCAAATTAACTTTTTATAAATATTTTTTGTGTGGAACTTTTTAGATTATCAATAAGCGATAAACAAGTCATTCCCTGCAGATTGATTCATTTTTTGTGTTGCCCCAAAGAAGTGGACTACGGAAGTGCAGAATAGAGACTTTCGGCCAACATTCTATTGGGATTCTGCGCTATTTAAGTACCTAGGAAGTAAGAACTACCGGTAAGTTAAAGCAAGACACGTTCCTGATTCGGATTGCTGAATATCTCATGGGGAGGGGCAGGGTAAATGTTGTTCACTTCTAGTATTTATGACCCTATCCATAAATAAGGTGGACCCCGATATTTAAAGCGCTGTAAAATATTTGCTGTTTGCATATTTTGTGTAATTTTCAAAATAATTTGTTGCCCCTGCGTCGGGTAAATCCTGCTCAATCTAGATTTAACTTAAGATTTCAGTTTTCAACAGCTTATAGGCGCACAGGACGGGGGTGAGGGGGATGCAGCCCCCAAGTTCGGGCAGCACATATGCAATTTTCCGGGCAAACTTGAATTAATCACAAACGGGAGAATTGAAAATTTAGATTTTAACTTTCCTTTTTTGATTCACTTTTTTATAATAGTAAGCGGGGAAAATAAATGTACCTGTGTTCAGCGGCGTAAAAAAATATTTGAAATTGGGGGCCAGATTTGATCATTTGTGTCAACAACTTCAGTACAAAAACCTTCCGAAAAGCGAATTTTCAAAGTTTTGAGTCTACTTTTAGAGCAAATTTCCGATTTATTTCTAAAAGTAGTTTTTCCTAATTATATCTTACATTTTCCTCAAAATTTCCAAGAATATCCTCAAAATTTATGAATAAATTTCCTCAAAATTTCCAATGATTTCCTCAAAATGTCCGATTATTTCCTCAAAATTTCAGAGTATTTCCTCAAATTTTTTTGTTGAAAAATTCAGAATATTTACTCAAAGTTTCCAGTATTTACTCAAAATTTCTGAATATATTCTCAAAATTTCTGAGTATTTCGTCATAATTTCCGACTATTTTGTCAAAATTTCCGACTATTTCCTCAAAATTCCGAGTATTTCTTTAATAACAGTAACAATAACAATAAAAAGAATTAATAACAACAACAACAATAATAATAAATATAATGAAAACTATAAAAGACTATAAAGCGCACATATCATCCTAATGGTGCTCAAGGCGCCGTACATATAACATTAAAATTACAAATAAGTATACACGAACAATACAATAAAGGAACAGTGATTTTAAATTAACTATACATTTGCATAGGCATCACACATGATATGGGTTTCAGATGTCTGTCCGTACGTCGTACCTGTGTTCTCGTCCGGGTCGTATTAAGCGTTTCGTGATAGCATTGTTACTATCATAACCGATTACGCAGGTGACGACCCCGTCATTGTAATTGTGTGTTCACTCGTCGTCGTCGTCGGTGAGAGGGCTCGAGGCTTGAACAGTTCAGAGCAATCTTATATATTTTTCACTTCATGTGCTACTCTAGCTACTACTAACTCTGAGTTTCACGCACGTCTATTTCCGACGGCGGTCTTTAAGCAACTGATACATTATGGCTTTTTCTTGGCACGGTTGGGTGGTTTGGCTTTGTTCCCGTCGCAAACAAGTGGCGATAAGCTCGATCTTTTTATTGATTGTGCTTTAAGGCGGAGATTATCAAGTTTTTCCTCGAGGCAGATGTTGCAAAGCCCAGTGCCGCGTTTTTGACATTAGAATGTTTTAGAATTTTCCAGCGAATGTTGAAAGTTGCATTTTGTGCCCCTAGATGTACTTTGATAATTCTTTTTCATATCTCTGAAATTTAAAGGATTTGGTATGGTTATTGT
>JAIGNY010001387.1:605000-630000 GCA_020152595.1 Chiridota heheva
AGACTGACGTGCACTCCCTCCTCGTAGACTGACGTGCCTTCCCTTCTCGTAGACTGACGTGCACTCCCTCCTCGTAGACTGACGTGCCTTCCCTTCTCGTAGACTGACGTGCACTCCCTTCTCGTAGACTGCCCTCCCTTCTCGTAGACTGACGTGCACTCCCTCCTCGTAGACTGACGTGCCTTCCCTTCTCGTAGACTGACGTGCACTCCCTCCTCGTAGACTGACGTGCCCTCCCTCCTCGTAGACTGACGTGCCTTCCCTTCTCGTAGACTGACGTGCACTCCCTTCTCGTAGACTGACGTGCACTCCCTCCTCGTAGACTGACGTGCCCTCCCTCCTCTTCTTTAAAAAAAGTGCCCCTTTAAAAAACAATCGCCTTAAAAAACTGATCTTTTTTATTGAGATATTGAAAAAACAGAGAAGTGGCACAAACTTTCGGACATTTGCTATGTGCAAGCAACTCAAATTTCAATAGTAGGGGGCACCTTTAATTTGGGGTTCGATTTCAATTTCGAGAATTCTTGATACAAATGACAATTTTTCGTACTTTGCAAATTAAAAAAAAAGTCACAAGTAATTTTTGGACCGAAACAACAGTACAAGATAGAGATTTTCAAATGCAGGGATGGGGGAGAAGATGTAGGAAGCCCTAAAGCTATAATGTTACCGAACAACCTTTAAAATACTTCAATCGAAAAGTGTCCATCAAGTCCTGTACACCCAGATTCAATTATCTTCCGCCGCCTTATGAGAATTATGAGTTAAAAGAGAGGTACTTTAACTTTTCACGACGAGCAATGCAATGAAAACCATTACTTGCCCCCAAATCGCGTCTAATATGGCTCAGAAAGTCAGGGAGAATCCTGGACTTTTGGTGTTTAAAATATACCAAAACTTGGAGCTTCGTATTCATGAAGGTCTATAAAAGCCGCCATTTTAACTTGTGATAACGTAATATCAATGGGATTTTTACTAAGAAAACGGTAGTATTTGTGTAATGTAACGTATGATGCATGTACACGGTATCAGCAATGACTAAGCCAACACAGAATCATGTGTCAAAAGGACTGTTCAAAAGGTCAACGGAAGTCGTTTGTTATTTTATCACGAAGTCCACGATGAAATTGAAAAGTCCGCTGTCAAATCTAATGAATATTTATTTGATATTCGGTTTTTCCTTTCAAAAATACCCCCCGCGCTCTCAATAAAAATCCCCATTGACTTAACGTTATCACCATTGTTAAAATGGCGGCCTCCATGGATCTTAATGAAGCTCCAACTTTTAGTGTATTTATCATTGCACCAAAAGTCCATGATTCTCCCCTACTGTCAGAAAGCTACAAATACCATACCGCCGGAGCTGCCCTCCAGGGGCCGAGAAGGGTAAATCTCAGACTCGCCCAGTTCTTCAGTCAAGGCGCTAACGTTGACCCTGCATTTAGAGACATCAGTCAGATGTCATTTAAAGATGACATCTTCTGGTGAAAATAGACCAAATGAAATAAGTATTGACAGATAGAAATCTTAAAAGATTAGTTCAGTGGTTACACAATTACATCTTATATGGCAAAGAACTGTTATGCCCGTCACGGTAGCCAGAACTTTTGAGTAATGTAGAACATAGTTTGGTACCTTGAGGGTCGATGGTGGTGCGAATGCACTAGTAGAGAAATTTTTAATATAAAATTAAATAATTGGTAAAATTGGACAAGATTTTTTTTAGATTATTGTAAATTGTGTCAAAATTTGGCAACAATTTCCGGATAATTAAGCAGTTTCCCGAAAAAAAACAGATGAAGAAAATTTTCCTAAAATTAAAGATTTTCCTATATTGTAACTGGGATATTTTCGAGGCTCTTTTCCCCCGAGAGGTCTCCCTTCCTATGTCCCTGTCTCCATCGAAAGATTGTAGCTCCAACCAAAGCCGGAAAGACAGGGGAACATGTGCCCCACTTTTCCGTAGATTTAAAACAAATCAGTACATTTTGGGGAAAATTTGCCTCTTATCCCTCCACTTTTTGTATAAGAGGCCATGCCCCCTCCACATCTACACACACTTTCCGGATGAGAATCACGGCTGTGGCCCTAACAATTGATGGTATACCTGCGCTTGAGACGTTCCGCAACGATTGGTAAACTTTTGTAAAATGTAAAATTGGGATTTTAGTAAATATAAACTCATACAACAGAATAATCAAGATTGTCATTAACTTGTGTTCATCTTATATTTCTTTTCATTACCTTGATCGCACAAGATTTCATTTAAAGAAATATTCCCATAGTCGATTTTTTGTTGTTGTTATATTCCCATGGTTTTTTGGTAATATTATCATGCTTTTTTAATGTATTATTTCCATTGTTTTTTGTAAAATTGTATTTGAAAGAGCATACTTTTAGAGCCAAGTTGGTACAAAAATCAGGTTGATATTATATTCCGTTCAGGAGATATAGATTTTAAAAGATTTCCCAATTGCATTTTAAAGTTTTTAATGATGTCATAGAGGCAATTTTATCAGTTCGGGAGCAATTAAAAAAACTGGTTACTTTGAAATACCTAAAAAATTGGGTACTTTTATGTATTACGTCATCGCATGAGCCTACACATTTGACTAGCCCACACTAAACATATGGGGCTTCTCATTTTCCGCTCCAGATTGTCCACAATTTCATTGAATATTCTGACATTTTGGAGACGGGTTGTAAATCGATATCAAAAACTTTTTCCTGCTGCTTTTTGAAATTCATTGTCGCCTTTTTGGAAAAATGAATAAAACAGACTGCCTTTAATCTGTTTTATTGATCTTCTCAGAAAGACAACCGTGAATTTCAAAAAACAGCGGTAAAAAGTTTTGAATATCTATTTACTATCAGTCCCAAAAATTTTCAGGATATCCATTAGAATTTTGGACAATCCGGAGCGGAAAATGAGAAACCTCATATGTTTAGTTTGGGCTAATCAAATGTGTAGGCTCATGCAATGACGTAATACATAAAAGTACCCAATTTTTTGGGTATTTCAAAGTACCCACTTTTTCGGGCTGCTTCCGAAGTGTTTATTGCAAATGTTTTTGTATTTCTGTGAAAGTTAAATGGTTGTTTCTGTATGATTAGAAACAATTTTCCAAAATTTATTGAAGTAGTGTATATTTGGCAATGTATATAAATACCTAACTTTCATCAATTTATTTTTCTAGCAGGTTTTACTAATAAAAAGGATAGATTTTAATGAAATACATCAACTTTGTGGGAAAATGTTTTGTTGTGATGTCATACTGAGCCTTTTCCTATTCGTTTATTGGCATTTTTCGTGAACCTTAAATCTCCTGGTAGGAATAACATCTCAACATGATTTTTGTACTAAATTGTTTCTACAATTTTGTTCTTTCTTATGAAAGGTTACGAAAAAAAACACATGGGAATATTCCTTTAACAGTTTAAGCAGTATCTTTCAAATAGTTTTAACTAGTATATGATCATCGATAAAACAATATTATGTTGATGTGATCTCCATATTGTAATTCCCAAAAATTCAGAATACAAAAAATATATGCAAAATATAATCTTATAGTTACTGTTTAATATATTGTATTTTTAAACCAAACAAAACATTTTACAATTTCAGCAGTGCAGAAACAATAGGTCAACAACCGTCTGATATGTATAAAAGTAATATATTAGACTTAATAGTGAAAGATTATCAACATTTAATGCTGTTAATATATAGCAGATCTAAAGAGTTATGGCTAATCAAATTGAGTATTTTTTTTCTTCTCAATATATGCAGATTTTGTAATTTTGATTAAATTGACTCCATATTTTGCCGCAAATCAATAATTTCTTGTCTTAATGATGAGGGCTCCTGATTTGGGATACGACTGAGATGAAAACATAACAATTTGGCAACTATTTGTTTTTGACAGACTGGCAGAATCAGCTGCTTTCCCTTACTGTTTGACATGCAGATGTCCAAAGGCCTTTACAAACCGAATCCGACGCGCGCTTGAATAAAACAAAAGGAAAGGAACATTTTGATAGAGATTCATAGATGGATTGTCATTGTATGGTTTTTCAGATGATTATTGAAGATTGAGTCAATGGGGAGTTTTAAAGACAAATTCGCGTCGCGACCTGTGGTCGCGACAGAAAATCGCGCCCTCGGCAATAAAGCAAATCTCTCCAGTTTGAACAAAACAGCATTTCTAGCAAAATTCCCAGTATCATCGGAAAGTCACAATTGTAAAGTTAATCGTTTGTAAGCAAATTAATTTATAACATTTGTTTCCTGTCTAGTTGGTGTGTAATGGTCATTAACTGCTAAGGAACCTATTCAAATGAAAAATATAGAGACCTCTGAGATCTGCTTAAACGTCACAAATTAGCATAACAATATTTGCACCACATATATATATAATGTACAAATTTGCTGTTAACATTTAATGAAATTTATTTGATAATTTTTAGGGTTTCAAATAGATTTGACAAAGAATAACTATATTTTCCGAAACCCGTCCATATACCTCACGAAATTAAGACTACATTCGATAGATCAAATTCAATATATCACATAATACAGTTATATGAATTGTAAATGTACAAACTTTACCACAAAATACGATCAAAATACCAATTTGCAACAATTCTAGCAACTTTTTCTAGATTTAAGACATACTGTGATCTCAAGTTTAGGTGTACACTAGTAGGCCTATACCATATTTCGATTTTAAAATTATGACACACAATATTCTGATTTTTTCTCCGAATTAGGAATACAAAGTTTCGCAAAAGAAGAAAAACAGTCACGAGCAACTTTAAATTTAGTTATGCCTTAAGAAGCTTTCTCATCCTCCTACCTAAAAACTGATATTTTTCGATATTTTTTTCCATCCAAATTTCAAAGTTAAATTGTCCCGTTCTTGATCCCCTGTACCTACGATACGTGTCTATTTACATAATAATTCGTAAAATTATACATAGCATTAAGGAATTTACACTTGTGGTATGCAACGAGAACTTTCAAGGCCCGAGCTTTAACTTCTTTCATTTATTTGGGAGCCATTATAAGATGTGAGTTCGGAACGCCTGCTAGCTGAAACGTAAGCATAACAGTTTCATTCACTACTTGTCTTAGTTTAGCTTGAGAGATGAAAACCTCCCGAGGAAGACTAGATGTTTGTGACAGATGGGCGCTCATACGACACCCCCCCCCCCCCACCCTCCCTTATACCTCATTTGGCTCCATCCATGATACTTATTTTAGCAACACAAGACCAATTCTGCGAACGGTAAACTCAAACACTACTAAACTCCAAATAATTGTTCTTTCACCAGGGGTACAGTATGTTACTTTAGCATCAGCGACACAACGGTATAAGGTGGCGGTCGGATAAACCGTAAAATAGTCAAATCGAGCAATAACACAGCGATATGTACAGTATGTTAAAAACCCTGCATAGTCAATTTCCCTGCACGGTCCCTGGAACACTAATTACGCCACTAGCAGTCAGGGAGAATCCTGGACTTTTGGCGTAATAAGAAAGGAGGCCGCCATTTTAACTAGTGATATTTATTATTACACCAAAAGTCCAGGATTCTCCTCTACTGACTGGGTAACATGTATACTTTTTTGCTTTTTAAAAATTCCAAACAGAGAGGTATCAGAATAACATCTCTAAAAGGTATGGACGTGATCATTCATCCACTATCAATTATAATTGAAGTTGATTTGAAGTTCAGGGATCACAGATCAATTATGTAATGATATTTGATCAAACTTGAGTAATAATTTTGGGACAGTCGGAAGCGATCGATTTACAATACGATACTGTCATCCCATCTATTTGTAGTAGGCCTACAACGTAAGGTAAACCTAATTATCTAATTACAAGAATTACCCCAAAAGACACCGTTAGCTATCCCATAGTGTGATAAATTATTTAAAGAGCAATGGCCATGACGTCAGCCGCAAACCCGGCGCCGGAATTTACAGCAAACTTGTTGTACCTCACCATCAAGATACCACTTCTGGTCACACTCGAACTGGATGTCGCAATAAACGAGAAAGTTTCGTCATCTCTCAGCGTAACGACCAACTCCCCGGATGATGAATCGATGGTTACTTCCATGAAAGTTATAATCAGATTCAAATTTGGTCCACTGTCAAATACCCATGTTAGAGACACTTGATTGGTCAATCCAGGAAATCGTGGGGATGAGAACTGGAAAGTCTGCCCTTCGGTGAAAAACAGAGCTGTATAAAGTTTGAATGGAAAGTTCGGTCATTACTTGCAAAAAATACATGTAGACTGGTGAAAGAAATCATGCTGTTTGTGCAAATTTGAAACATATCGTACATTGTCTGACTGTAGTATTGAATGTTTCCAAAAGTTGGAACTTCGACAAGGTGTAATTTTAGTTGTACATAAATTATTCCTGCCTTTCTCGCGACGGCGTGGATGTTAAAACCATGCCAAAAAACAAAAAAAACAAAAACAAAAAAAAAAAAATTCTACTTGCTTGCAAGTGTTTACTTTTAGAAAATAATTAACAAGCTTATGAGATACTTTGAACTTACCGCTTTTCCAAAAAGTACTCATACTAAGACTTTGGCAATCAGCTTATTAGAATAGGCGCGGAATAAGCTTTCCCACCAGAATACTTTGCCCCTCTCAAATTGGCTGGTTTATGGTATTGGCATATAACGTGTGTCCCTTAAGTGACACAACAACCCTACCCCCTCCCCTTCTCTTCTCTCTCTTACTTCTGCCCTTTTACAATATTGTGGTGCCCACCGAACCAGTGGCTCTTTTGTCCAACCAACATCGGGACATTATACTTACCGTGAATGGTAGAAATCATGGGCGGGATTTGCGTACCGAAAGTGTGTGTGTGTGGGGGTGGGAGGAGGGGTCAAGGGGGTCGCAAAGGCAAAATCATGAAAACATGCTAAAATACAAAAACAAACATACAAAAGATATATATTCTAGAAAAAGTGGGGGAAAGATCCCCCTTACCCCCTCCCTCAAATTTTGCCTATAGATGATAAAAACATAAAAATTAAAAAAGTAAACATAATCGTAAACGTTTGGGTGCAATATGAAATTGCTTTTTTTTGTAACATTTTGACCGATTTTCATTAAATTGGTTTTAGACAGTCGCATGCGCGGCGATCCGTGGGTGGGGAGGGGGGGGGGGTCATGTCCCCCGAATAATTTTGGTGGGGACGGGGGATAATGTCCCCCAATACTTTTGTTGGGGGACGAATATGCTTATTTTCACCTTAACAAATGAAGCCTTTTATAGGCCTGAAGCCTTTTATAGGCCTAAAGCCTATATGGCCACTTGATTTTGTCTGGGTTCGTCCCCCCACCCTTCACCAATGTTGAAAAGAATTTGCCGCCTTCAGACAGAGGCATGCAAGAAAGTCAGGATGATATACCATGGACCACAGTTAAAAAAAAATGATAAGCCTAGGCCTATATAAATATAAAATTATTACCACTTTAAATAATCGTATCTCGCATATCTTAAGTTCACGGGCCGCAATTCCCCGGGAAAGGGGGAACGCACTGCACCCTTGGAAGTTGGTAATTTAAAGATGCAGTGGACAGTTTTTGTAAAAAAAGCGACAAAATTAGTATATTCCTCGCCACTCCAACCCATTGGCGGCGCCAGGATTTTGGTCATGGGGGCAAGAGAAGGGCAATTTTGTCTCATGGAGGGAGGGGGAAAAAACCTATAAATCAGACAAAATATGTCACTTAACAAAATTTTCTGGGGGCAAGTGGGGGCAAAGCGATCTCTTGGGAGGGGTGAATGTCTCTATGCCCCCGTAGCGCCGCCACTGCCCCACCCCCTATCGCCGCTACACACATATTTCGTGGATAAGCTCAGTCTGAGTTAATGCCCTGCTTTGGTATACTTACGACATCCTAGTTCATCGCTTGAATCCTCACAGTCCATCAGAAGGTTGCAAATCTGACTTTCCAAGAGAATTTCCCCATCATTACATCGATAGAATTCTGTTAATGAAACGGATGTAATGTAAAAATATAATGTTTCCATGGCTATTATGATGATGATAACTCCCTAGAATCAGATCTATGACCAGCCAATGAAAAGAATGTGCGTGCTCTTTTGAATCTCCATGTCATGTGGTGATTGACTGATGGATGCCCGGATTTATGAAATAATGCTGAAGATATTTTTTTAACATTCCATTTCCCCAAAAAAACAATATTTTGAACCAAACAAATTGCAAAGAATAAGAAACAGAAAAACGAGGACGGGACCCCTCGTCCTCTAAAGCACACATTTAACAATAAATTGTGAAATACATAAGCACACATTTTAAACATGTATTCGGTAACAAAAATACAGGTAGTTCTAAATACAAAACAAAATAACAGCCACCAACACATAACCCTGATTTTAAAGGAGATATAAAGTCTGACATAATCCTTACTTCTTATGTAAGCATTGAAAATGACAAATCATCTGTCCAAGTTTCATAACCTTCGAAGAAATCTAAGACATTTTTTGCAATTATTAAAAACTTTAATGCGACTACTAAATAGTACCATGGAGCTGCCATTTTGATTTAAAACTTGCATTATGATGTCATCAGCCCAGCAGGATGTTGGAATGCTTTGTACTTCTTTGTAATCTATCTCAAGTTTTCTAGCTCATAAAAAATTGTTTTTCTTTTGTAAGGCTCCAGAACATTTTTGTGTACATATGAAAATGTCAAAACATGTTATTCAAACTTTGTGTCGCATAATTGTGGAATAAAAACATAATATAAAGTTATAAAGAAATACATTACATTCCTTAGTCTCTGTTGGGGAAATAATGTCATCAATCACAAGATATCAATTCAGAATTGAGCAAAATGGCAGCCTCCATGTTTTGATATTAAAGATGGATAACTTGAGATAGGAATGAGATTGTATGTCTCCTTTAAGCTATTAAAAAGCAGATGCCTCCGCCCATGTACAATAATAACAGTTACTTGCTCACCTGACATCCGGGCAAACTCTGCAAAGTCTGACAGGCGTGATACTCTCGCATAAACACCAGGATTATCCACCCCTGCACAACGCCAACCTGGGGGTGTTATTCCAGCCAGCATCCATCTGCCAGTACTATCTGTGCACATCAGTGGACCACCTTTGTCAGCCTGAATTTAACAAAACATGCGCTAAGTAAAATGCACTTAAAACAATGGTTCCGTACACATGCATATAGTCTTATTCAAGGATATTTTTTTTAAATGAAACCAGGGAAGAAAGACGTCATGCAGCCATTTTTGTTAGAATTTTGCGATAAAAATGAGCCGAAAGACTGTAAGCATTCAGACGGGATATTTGGTATAGCAATTTCTTGTATATGAATATACTTAAAACTAAACCAGAAAAAGTATCATTCGTTGAAAAAGTCACAATTGTTTCAGCTCCTTTCTTCCACACCCATACGCCCTTACCCCACAATATCATATATCATTATCATATGTAAATAAATGCACTGGTGGCTAACGGGCCGTAATTTAGGGAAAGACCAGCGCTTCAATTATCAGTCGG
This sequence comes from Chiridota heheva, assembly GCA_020152595.1. Lineage (NCBI taxonomy): Eukaryota > Metazoa > Echinodermata > Holothuroidea > Apodida > Chiridotidae > Chiridota > Chiridota heheva. The sequence continues at coordinate 614,579 of JAIGNY010001387.1, forward strand.
ATTAAAAAATCAAAGATACATGTTAGAAAAAATGATACATTCCTGAAATGCTTGGATCTACGATATGCATCTTGGTTAGGCTATAACTCTGAACTTCTAGAAGGCGTGAGAAGTGATTCGCTCTCCCATTTTGCGGAGAATTTTTAGAAGGGGCATTGCTGAATATGGGTCCGGTGTTAACCATTTGTCTGTTTATACGCAACTTACGTCACATGATGGCTGTGTTGAATTTACGCCTGCACATAACATAATGTTTGCATTGAATTCTGGTCCAGAACACATTCCAGGTTGAAGAATCTCGGCAAGAAGATTTTGGAGATATCATTGGTTGGGTCCTCTGTAATGAAGGGAATATAAATTAGAGGCACTGTAACCGTAAAATAAGGTCGCTGAGTACAATGTTTAATGTTATATATTGTAACGGTAGGACCTATATGGCTATGTAATGTAAAATACTACATTTTCTACCGTCTTGATCTCCCCGGTGACGTGGATCAGAGATTTGAGGTATGTCGATTGGAGCATGCAAATTTTTGGACTGAGGCTTATTTTAGTAGTGGCATATGTCATTCTTGAATAAACAATAGTGTGAGACACTACTGTATAAATGCAGTAAAATGCAGTCTTAGACGATGAAATCGATCTATGCATTAGTGGGGTAGGTAGTGGCAGGGGGAAACTCCCCCTCCCCCCAGTGATGCTTTCTGAGAGGGCGCCAAAATCGTCCTGAGAACATATTTTTTAGGCCCTGAAAAAATGTACGTGTTGATCGAAACCTTTTCCCTATACTATACTAAGCACGTAATATTCAATTTTTTTAGTCTAAAAGTGCATGAATTTTCCACAGAAAAGACCAAATTTTCCGGGGACTTCGCCCCGAACTCCGACACCATTGGCACTCGAGCCGACAGTAGCCGATGCATGGCGATATGTAATTGGCAATATTTAATATTTGTGCCTGCCATGAAGGGAAAACAATTTTATTTAATACACTTGGTAGAAGAAGCTTTTTGAGAGGGCGCCGAATGCTCACAGGGCTTAAAAATTGTCATGAAAAATTTATTTTTATATACTTTTTATGTTTTTAAATATTTTTATGTTTTTTTCTCAAAGCTCTATGCTTACATCACAAACATGAAAACCATTCCTAAACCCCGACTAAAGAATATATATTGTAGTGAATGGAATCCTATATATTCGTTTCAAATATATATTCCTTTTAACTAACTTTAGTGTGGAATTGACACGATTTTAAGCAATATTCTGCTAAACTTACGCTAAATAACGCTACTAGTTTCACAAGGCTTCGTCCTGTGGAAGCCTACCAGGACGTCGACCCTGGATCTGACACAATATTGATACATTTTCTAATATCAAAATTGCGGGAAATGCAGGGATTCCGAGGGCTTTCGCCCCCAGCGCTCCTACCTGCAACTTCGCACAATAGATGTGACAGGTCTTCCGCAAAATCCTGGGTCTCCGGTCCCCACGAGGGCTTCGTGGCCTTCGCCCCTATAGCATGGCTAAAGTTGACACAATTTTAAGCAAGACCCATTTTGGCCCCAATAATGAACTTCCGCCTTCCAAAATCATTTTCTTCCGTTAGGAAATCTGAATTTCAGGAAAATCTTCAATTTTTGGAAAAGCTCGGTCCTTCAATTTGCAGGAAATTTCATTTCTTTTCGTGATATTTTTTCAATATTTGGGAAGTTTTCTTCATTTTTTGGGAAATTTTCTTCATTTTGTGGAAAGTTTCTTTAATTTTGAGGAAGTTTTATTCAATTTCTGGGAAAACTTGCAATTTTCGTGAAATTTGCTTCAATGCATCCTCGTAAAATTTCTTTCATTTTGGGAATATTTTCTTCAATATTTGTGAAGTTTTCTTCAATTTTGGAAAAATTGAAATTTTGAGGGAGTTTTCTTCAATTTCTGGGAAAACTTGCAATTTTCGTGAAATTTGCTTCCATGCATCCTCGTGAAATTTTCTTTATTTTGGGAATATTTTCTTCAATTTTGGGAAATCTTAAATTCTCGAGAAATTTCCTTCATTTAGGTGACATTTTCTTCCATTGTCGTAAAAGTTCCTTCATTTTGGGGATATTTTTTATTTTGTGGAATTTTCTTCAAAGTTTTCAGTTTTTTTAATTTTCTGAATTTTCTTCATTTTGGGCAATTTTCTTAAAATTTTGGAAAGTTTTCTTAATTTTTCTGGAAATTTCTTTCATTTTGGGGAAATTTGTGGCCTTTTCGGGCTATTTTGTTTAATCTTTAGGAAGTTTTTCAATATGTGGGAAATTTCCTTTATTTTCGGCTTTTTTCTTCTTCTTAAATTTTCGGGAATTTTACCAAAGCTGCTTTGCCCATTGGATCCCTTGACTTGAAACACTGATTTTAAGCAGTTTCCTAAACGGTGCCATCTAAACATTGCATGCCAATTTAGATCTATGTGCCAATCGTTTTTTATGAGCATTTTTTTCTCTCCAAAAGCCTTTCTCCCCCCCCCCCCCTTCTCTACATTGAAAGATGATCCACCACGCCACTGGTCTGCATGCGCGTCGGGAACGTTAGCATCAGGGCAGTACGTCCCGGAAACATGGCCTTGTCGGGATTTGAAGATAAGAAAATAATTTTTTGGACCAAATTAGTTTTTGCGTTGAAATGCTTGTGTTTTGATTGAAGCGTTTAGCTCGTAGGTGAAATCATAGTGCTTCATCCCCAACTGCCGTCGCCACATGTCTCTAGCCACACACTAATTTTCGGAGGAGAATTATGACCCTAGTTATCTCTAAGACAGCAAAGCACCACTAAAATGGCATTCGGCTATTTCCTTTAAATTGGATTGGAAATATTGGAAATGCACTGGTTCTGGTTAGCGATTTTCTTTCTATATCCCAAAACTGGACATTATCAGTTTTATCATACTTCTCAGATTATATTATATTGTTTACAAACCTGTTCCCATGGTATTCCAGCCAGCCACGAAACACCTCTGGAAAGCTGTCAGCTCCTCGACATCGTTTGAGCTAAGACATACAGGCCGTATAAATGTGTTTATCTCCAATGGTCGAGAGAAGTACAGCACAGCAATATTGTACTGATTTAATGTTGAAAGCGGATGTCGGAAAGTAGTGTAAGTCCTTATCTGTCTGGTCGGGGAAGCTCCATTTATGTTGTTATCACCAAACACGACGTATCTTCCCCTATGTACAAATTCATATTTTAAAAGTCATTAAGCTGGTAAAAGTTCAATTCAATAATGTACAACCTTTCGAATTATTATTAAGCATTTTCCGTTATTCGTAGGAAACATTCATGACTATCGGTTTTAAAACGTCATCAGTAATATTTGTGTCAGCTTTGATTCGGAACAATGGTCCGAAAAAAGCGTTAAAATGCTAAAATTACATTTAGTTTAGTTTTTTCTTTTTTTTTTCTCAAAAGTTTCGTAGGCAATTTTTCTGGTCTTATCTACAATTGCTACGCTACTGGTTGTAAACTACCAGCTATCAGAAAATATACGCAAAGTTCAAAGAAAATATTCATGTAAAAATACTAATGACTATATTCTGAAAAATTATTATAAACCTCTAACAGTCTAAGCGAAATTAACGGATTACGAAACTTATCCTTCTTCTCTATCTTTGGTAAAATCATCGTCCAAAATTTAATTCATTTAAGAAATACTTACACACAATTGGCAGCTGTTATAGCCCATTCAGTCGATAGCAATGTCACGGCGCAAACATGTCTATCCACAATGTTGCGTAAGGATCCTATCCAAGGCCACGCCCCTTCATTGGCAGACTTCTCACCATCATTTATTGTCTGTTGAAACGTTACCCCGCAAACCCCATCTTCGTCCTCAGCTAAATAAAGAGACGTTATAGATATGTATACGTTTTAATATGTAGGCTATATCACAAAGTTAACGAAAGTGATTTGCATTTTCAACCTTCAAGCATTTCTACTCAGATTTTTTTAAATTTTTACATTTAACGTCAGTTACCGTGTTAACCTGGAAATGAAAATGCAACACAATGATTGGTCGATATATTTACACAAATACTGACAAGCCAATCAGTAACTGTCACGGAGGTATCGGTTATCAGGTATATTTACTGCTAGTATGTCAAGCAATTTTTTTTTAAAACCTAAAATAAGAAAGGTGTGACTATGAAAGTATTTTAAAAACTAAATTGCGCATATCTAATTAAGGAATAATGGATGGCAATTTTCACTGTCCCGTTGCCGCGGGACATAGAGGATTTCATCACGTGATTCTAACTCAACTGGACTCCATTTTGTAGGAAAGCTTCGTCGTTGCGTTATACGCGTCTTCATACAGCTCAGTCACATCACCATCACACGTACAACAAACATACTACATGCTAACCTACCAGTACCAGTTCATCGAATTTTGATTGCAGTTTTTTGCTCCTTCTGATTTTACTTTATATTTTCATCGAGTTTTATATTTTCACTGTGTATACGAACAGTATAACTATAAATATAAGTTGAAGTATAACGTTAACACCAGCTGATTATTCGTTATACTCCGCCTACATACCTGGTATAAAGTGTTCACTGCAAATCCAAGTGTGAATCGTAGGTTGAAACCATCGCGTCTTGCAGCAGAAACCTACTTCGAACGTCGATCAACATGATCAAGATCAGATGGAAATCGAAAAAAAACGTCCGTTTTATATTCCGGCACAAGTCTATTAGTGCAACCAACGGCACAACAAGATTCCGGCATAATTATCTTTCAAAAATAATCTTATATAACAACATGGAAACGTACGTAAGTTTGATTAAGTGTATAGCAGATAACAGTGTTCTTGACCGACACAATGACGATGTAAACAAAGTCATGTGACCTCGCTACGTCAGCTGAAACACCCATATTCGACTGTGGAGTGACTTTAGCGGACGAGCCTGATAGGCGAGTCTGCGGGGAAACGCGTTCAATATCCCGCGGAAATGGGATGGTAGAGAAAGCTGTAAGTCCATAATTCCTGTTCATTCACCAGGTCTTTTTCATATTCAAAATTTAGAAGCATATAATAAAATGGGACGCAATATTTTTTCTTCATAGTGAAATTTTTCAAGGGATGAATGCGAGGGTGACCGGTCTCAAATGTCATTTGAGACCAAGAATGACGTCATCGTTCGCTGCCTCTACGAAGACGTCATCCGCGGTCTCAAATGCCATTTGAGACTCGCCACCTTTGCTTTCATCCCGATTAATAAATATTTAATTTTTTGGTGAAAATATATAAAAAAGGGCAATTTATTTTAATAACTTCTCATATTCTCCAAACACTCATTGTGACGTCATTTAGTTAAAAGTTTCTTCAATTTTTGTTGCGACGACCAACTCATAAACTGATCATCTGATCATACGATACCACCTATCACATATGAGCGAACTTGATAAGTAACTCGCCAAATTTAATGAGAAAAAACCAAAACATTTTTACCAGAAAGCGTGACGTCATTCACCCTATACTACGTATAGGCTACGTATAGACCGAAGGCTGAGAGTCGAAACTCCTGTACCTACAGTGTTAGAAAATCGTGATACTTTTTAAGTCACCAACCTATGTTGGTTCCAAGTGAGGACAGTGGAAGTCAAGCATTTCAAAAATAGATGATACCAAAGAAATGTGTAAATTAAACATTCTAGGGAAATTGTTGATTTAAAAAAATTACGTTACTTTTTGTGCATATTTAGTTCAATAAACCAATAATTTTATAGATCATTAATATAACAACTTTGATTTTGACTTCATCCATAAATCAAGTGCGAAAAAAATTGACAAACCATGCACACAGTGCAGGTACCTTTCGCGATACTGGTATGGTACGGTACGATGCCAATGCGTTTATTACTCATTGTTTTACGTCATGACAGATTGAAAAGTTAAAGCATTTTAAAGGAATTAATGGCTAAAATTATCGAAGCCGTTATGCATTGCGCCTAGGCCCTAGCCTAGTTGGTGAAGGTCGGCCAACACCGTAGGCCTATTTAACAAATAACGTTAGCGATGGGCCGGCCCTAGCCAAATGTACACCCCCGGTTCCGTAGTAATTGCAGTCATGCCTGTTTGTATTTTATAAAAGTTAGGCGTACGCAGTCAGACATCTGTGATCCTAAAGATTTACAATGTAATATCAACTAAGGTGGATCTAGGCCTAGCTATTGAAGCCTAGTTTAGGCTCGGCGCGGGATTATCGGGTAGTATAAAAAAGGCTAAAGAATTCAAGTTGCCAACTTAACCTATTCAAATTCAGACTTAGCCGTTAGGCCTACAAAAAGGTTACATTCTTGTTAGTTATAGGATTCGAATCATTTACCATCGTTTGGCCGTAAATTCTTTCACTTTAACCCGTTTCTGTATGCTGACATTGTAGGATTGATGTTGTTTACTGTTCTGCGGCCTCACGAACGCCACCAGTAATGTCAAAAAGTGTATTGTTAGATATAACTTATAGCTACATTCTTGCAAGACTACATGCAACTTAGAACTTGACTAACATTAAGAAGAATAAAGGCTATAATTTGCTTCAAGTTAGCTGACCAAACCTACTTAATTCGCCTGGTGATTTGTTGTGTATACTGCTTGAATTTAAACAAAACTTGGCAAAGAATTCATGGATACTGGAAATGAAATAACCCATGATTGGATATTTGTGAAGGGAACAATATTTATGCCAAACATAAGGCAAATAACTCACACACTAGCTCTATGACACATGCAATCATTGTTACAGTTGGGCTCATTTTGTCAGGGAAAGCTATTAACTCATATTATCAGTCTATGTGTTCAAGCCAATGAATTGGTAGTTTGCCATGCCCATCTCAAACCTATTAACTTTCTGGTGTTGAAGGGAACACATTAAACAGATAAATAATTCAATTGTGTGTAGGGTAAAGAAAGAGTATTTTATTATTATTTTTTAGGTTAAACTTTATGAATTTAGGGCTTGCAATTGTTGGTAAATGATGTTGAACAAAAAATGTGAATGAAACTAAATATTTAATAGTTTATTAAGATAGAAATAAAAGTAATAAGTGAACAATTTGAGGCTGTATCTCTACCTATCTAAACAAGTTGGCACTTAACTTACTTTTACTTTGTTTTATACACACCTATCTGCTAGTTGGTCAGTCTGTTTAGACTTTGTTTGATGCGTGTTTTGTTAATGACAAACTATAAAACTGATTAGACCTAGACCTAAATTGGTCTCATGCCCACCCCACCCTTGCTAACAATTGTAATGCTGCGTCTCAAGTATGGCCTTTTTATCATGACAGACATTTACAAGTCAATAACCATGGTAATGTACATAGCCCTAACGTTATGCTACCAAATTGCAAGTGGTTCACACAATGTAGGCCTAAGTTACACTAATGTTACTGTAGCCTGGCTAGGCAACAGAATGACCCATGATTATCCCGGCAACGCTTTTTGAAAGCAATCAATCGCTACATGGGCCCTACATGTCTGAATAAAATAAGAATTGATAAGCAACTTATTCTTGTTCCTAAATAAAACTAAAATTATTGCCCATATTTGTCAGCGTTTACGTCGGTCAGTTATCAATGGTTAAGAATAAACTAACGGTGTACATACGGCGTTAGCTAGTTTCAGACTGTTCAACAACAACTGGCACAATTAAGATAGCACATTATTTTAGGATTACCGAAATTGTTTAAGACATCTACTAGTTTTAATCATTTATCTCTTATCAGAAAGGTTGTTCGCGTAGTATTTTTCATATGATATACTTATCAGTTAGGCCTAAGTTAGTAGGTGCGATACATGCCTGTATACAATCTAACGCTGCGCTAAAGTATTGTTGTCCTGCATGTACTGTAAAAGAAATCGTTGGTTTTGTGTTCTTGTTAGAAATAAAATGAACGTTAATCTTGATTAGAAAGACAAGTTATGATTAAAACTAATATAAATATAATTAATCATTGACAGTAGAGAATTTCAATTTTTATTTTTTAGTTTAAATTTGCAGGTTGCCTATTTTTTTATATTTTATTAACTCCCAATTTTCAATGTACCGACATATCTACTGCCCTTACTTGCAACCAATATTGGTGGAAGACGAACCAAAAAGTATCACGTACTGAGGAATTGAGTTTCGACTCTCGACCTTCGGCCTATACGTAGTATAAGGCGAATGACGTCACGCTCTCAGTTTTTACTCTCAAACACCTGTTTAATATTACTTCCGTACGACCGCAAGAAGCTGCTCGTTGATATTCGAACAATGATAAAGAAATACATTAAAATTGGCAGATCACAGGTTACCAAGTTTTAACAGCAGATTATCAAACACTGAACAGTGGCATACTTCTGAATAGCATAACTAGCACTCTGAGCATTCAGAACAAGGTTGAAAACACAGGTGTTCCTAGCGTTATGGCAACCTATATACTTACTACATTCATATATAGCCTATGTATTAAGTATATAGGTTGCCATAACGCTAGGAACACCTGTGGTTGAATACAAGGTCTTCGAAAATTATCTGCAGTCAAATTAGGGACAAAGGTAATATGATGATTGTAGGTTTACGAAGGAATCTTTAAAAGATTTTTAGACACTTCGGGAACATCGAGTTTAAGCTTAGTTCGGCTAGTTTGCTGCTCATTTGTTTTGTGACCAAAATTGGCATTCTCAAGTCGTAGGCTAAATGATGTAGGCCTATGCCCACACACGTACGTATACATACACGGCAGACTGTAAATCCAAGGCCTAGTGTTAGTTACTGTTAATACATTCTGCTGTTTAAGTGACGTATTTTAAATAGTGTCAGCATCAACGCAGCAATTCATTTGGGCCGAAGATTGACTTTGCAAGGATCTCAAGATTTCTGTTCTGGTCAGTAGTAGAATGAGTGGCAAATCTGAAAAATTCCTATTTTATAAATTAGAACTTGTTGCTGTGATTGTTCTTTAATCAAATTTGGGTTGTTGATTGAGAGTCGTGATTGTTGTGACTCGAATGTTGTGGTTGGTTTATTTTTCACATAGGCCCTAAGCATATTTGTTTATATTTCTTTGCATCCTTGGATACAGTTTTCATTATTTTGCTAATGTATATTCCGAGGGACAGATATGCACTACCATAAGTACTAGTCTGTCTGGTAGCGAATGTATTCGAGACCATCGATTTTCCAAACAGAGTATTTACGAATTAGGCTAGGGGATATATGCGAATGCAGCCAGTCCCAATTTGTACCATTTTAGACCTAGGATGATGTACATTTATTATGCTTAATAAGTGTCTTAATATATTGAAAGCGTTGATCATCATCATTCTCCTAACGTACATCATTCTGGTCTCGAATGTATTCGAGACCACCTATTAGCCAATCAGAAAGCTAGAAACTGAATTTGCTATTTATGAATGGAACATAATTTACCTCAAAAATTAAGTGAAATCAGCAACTATACCTTAAGAAAAAATTGAATAACCCACTTTGCTTATTCATTTTCATGAGTACACGCGTGAGTTTGAAGCGGTATACCAAGCACAAAATACACTTTCGGGTAACGCGCGCAAACTTTCTTACGCTTTAGTGTACACACGTTGTACGCATCGCGTCCCATACGCGTAATAGGCCTATCTGTTTTTTTGTTGAAATTTCATTATAAAGATTCTTCTGTACGCATGTTAACTTACCTTTTAGCTTAATTCGGCATAGGAAATTACGAACAAGTTTTGCACGTGATGAAAATAAAATGGCAAACTTTTGTGAATAAAAATATTTTCAGCTTGGTTCACCGTGCGTCTGCTTTTACCAGTACACTACATACATATAATGGCACTGCGCACAATAGCGTGCGTATTTAGAATGTAATTCAGTATTGCATACTATACCGTGTGCAAGGTTTCACTCGCTCCCTATTCACTTGGTTGGAAATGTGAACTGAGGTCATCAGACCGCATATCAACCGCGCGCATTCACCCTGCATTGGAGTGAAAACTAAGCGATCAGCTGTATTAGTTTACATGCCATACCTACCCCACAGAGTAAACGCATACGGACTTGCCCACGTGTATCGTGCAAAGTTTGTTTTCACTCCAGCAAAAGACGTCACCTTCCGGCTTTGACATGGCACCAACCAAGTGAATATGCAAGTTACCAGCTCATTAATATTCAGTACATGCAACCAAACATGTCATTCTGATTGGTGAATGCTAATAGATTTTTGATTATTCATTCTTTCCTAGCAACCTCAATAGACGTTTATTAATTTATCTAACTTTACATCGTCCATATATCACGGGATAATGGACTATGCAAATTAGGGGTGTGTCCCTTCTTTAACCAATCACTCTGTAGGAAACAAACCTAGGTGTGAATGAACAAAAAAATACTTACGAGGACGTTGACAAATGAATGGCACTTTCGTAGAGCAAGCGAGTGACTTCCACATACCAGTTTGCGAATCTACACCAACACAGATCTCAGCAAGAAGAGGATGAGATGGCGCCCAAAACCTGAGTGCGAAAAATATTATATATATATATATGTATATAAATATATGCATATATATAACCAGCACTCTGATTCTGAAATTGCGCACTATTTAAAAAGGAATCACATTACAGGTCAATGAATGTATAACAAATTCTCATTTTCTGAGTACTGTCTGATTTTGTTCTTAATCAGATTTGCACTCAGGCCTATAGTTTCCGAGCTGACTTAAGTGTGATTAATTTATCAGTACAATGCCTAGGCTGAAGTATGACAATTCATCTTTAACATGATTGGAACGTTTGGTTTTTGATGGGAGAAACCTTTTATAGATTACTAAATAGCTCTTAATTTTCAGGTTTTAGAGATTCTAAAACAAAGGTTTATCTAAGAGCTTGTACCAGTTTTTGTTCTTCAAATAAGAACCAATAATGTTGATCAACAAGGTTATAGGCATTGTTGTAAATATAAGTTAATGTCAAATGATATGGTTTGATGAACCCTTACAAAAAGTCCAGATCTGGCTTTATTAAAGTTTTTATCTGGCTGAATAAAGTTTAAACTGGCCAGATCAAGCCAGTCATAATCTTGATTAAAGTCAATTTGATATGACACTAAAGTTTGATCTGGCCAGATAAAGCCAGATCTGGATATTATATATGGCCCAGATCAAACTTGATCTGGAAATTCCAGATAAAGTTTGTATGAGCCAGATGAAATTTGAATTTATATCTGGCCAGATCTGGCCCAGATATAAATTCTAAATCTGTCCCAGATCTGGTATTCATATCTGGAATTTTTGTAAGGGAAAGTTAGTGTACAATTCTCCGACAAATAAAATTCGCTTAACGAATCTCGAAATCAAGTAGTCATCATTTTGCGTTCCACAGATCCGGTGTTGGGGAACCAACAAAGTTTTCAAATAGGCCGTTACATTTTTGCCCCATGTATAATTCAGTACAAATTTCTCCTTCAAAGTTGTTTTCCCCTTAGTATATTGATAAATGCGGCTGAGTATTGACCATATAATATATCTTCTGTATTAGTAGAGTCAAAATGTGAAAAAAAGTGACCTTACCCCAAAAAAATTGCAAGAAAAGGTTTTTTGGCAGTTTTATCAACTATGGGGTCTGGAGAAAAACATATTAAAAGTTGGCATCGATCAGATCTCCGGAAAGAGTTTAAATATGACGTCATAAAAAAGATGGCCGCCGATATAAGAAATCGCTAGAAACTAGGCATAAGTCTGTAATTTAATAGTTTCTAATCATTTTAATAATGAAAATTATCACTAAAACTAAATATCTTGGCACCAACATAATTTTTGAAACTTTTCTTGGCATCATCAATAACATCAGGACGTTATCCGTGACGTCAGGACGTGACCTGTGACGTCATGACGTGATCTATGACGTCAGAATATTGTTTATTTCTAATATGTGTGTTCCAGTCCAGATTTAATGGCGCAGGGAGACATTTGATGATTTGAAAGAATTTCAAGTCATTTCTGAAGGCGGGACCCAAATTGATAGCAGTGATAGCTCCCTTACAACTGGGACTGGGGGTTCAAATGCACCATCACTTTCGATCAAGGTTTTTGATAGACAGTCTGTCTGCCATGGGCTATTGCTCCTCATATAGTAAAGTGCAAAGCTTTGAGGAAAACGCCGCTTCTTCAGTGGCTCCTGATGTTTTAGGTGAGGACAAAGATATGCATGATATAATGCTTTTTATTTTCCGCGGATAACGTTGACCACAACATAATGACCCTGGATGGATAGAGAACATTTCATGGTATGGGGATGGTAGCAGCCATAACACCAGGCACACGAACCAGTCACACTATTCCGAGGAGAAAGATGTCTGACTTTAACATAGTTGATAAGACGAAGATTGAGATCAAGGATTACCGCTTCCCAAAGAATACTCTTCGTAGCATTAAGTTTACGTCTCTGCCACTTTTGAATGTTGTTGATCATAAGATTGATGTATTGTGGGGTCCTTCCGCTTCAAGCAAACACTACCAAATTGGCAAGGAGTGATGCACCTGCTACACAAGGACTGTCTCCACCCTTGACAATCATCAGTATTGTTCCTACCAATGATTGATATGAACCCTAGAGATAAGACATGCATCTTCTCTACACTCGACTATATATGTGCTCTTGCTTTCAAGCACAGTGTCCCACCAATTGTAACCTTTGATCAGCCACTCTTTTGGAAAGCTTCTGAGATTATACATGAAGTTCAAGATGGTAGTCCACTCAGAGATATTATTTTGTTATTGGGGAGCTTTCATACTTTCATGATTTTGTTGGGGGCCATAGGACAGTAGGAACACTCATGGATGGAAGTGGACTAAGGGAAATCCTGGAGACAGTGTATGGTGATAACGCTGTAACACATATGATGAGTGGCAAAGCTGTGCAACGTGCATTTCGTGGACATCTTCTTGTTAAGCAGTGTCTCACGCATCATATAGTGACCAAGGTAATTGAAGCCGATCCAAGTTTTTAAGATCTACTTAAAGAGCTGGAAAGATTGTATTCTCAAAAGGAGACTGGTAAAATAAGTTTAGATGCACTGCTGAAAGCAGACTGCATGGAAAGAATTTCCAATGCTCTCACTTCATGAAAGTGTGAATTATCCAACAACTCAAAAACAAGCAAATTGTGGATTAACTATCAACGAATGTTGGGAGTTGCACAGGAGCTTATCAAGGCTGATCACACAGGGTCATGGCAAATGCATCTCCATGCTATATATGACTGAATGCCAATATTTGCTGCTGCTGGACACCCTAACTATCTGAAGTCTGCTTATCTTTACTTACAGAAGATGAGGGATCTTGAAAGTGAAAAGTCCCCAGTGTTTCAGAAATTCAGAAATGGATTCCATGTTATTTGACGCAGCAAAAAAAAACTGAGTTGGCCTAAGTCCTGACTTGGTGATAGAGCAGACACTAATGCGGTCGCTTAAAATCACCGGTGGGCTAACAAGAGGAAGTGGCATGTCAGACCATCAGAGGGCCGTTTGGACAATATCTGTCCCTATATCTTCCGCCTACAACTACGCCATGCAGGAATTCTGTCAGACATCATATGCAACAAGTGAACAGCACAAGGAGGCATCTGCTTTTTGTATGGACAGGGATATGAGAGACTTAGACAAAGTTGCGACGAAGCTGGAACACTATTTTCCATTTTTCAATGAGGCAACCTTGCGCAACATTATCACAGGGATAAATGCTGATGAGGGTGTCAATGTTGAAGAACTTTTCAATGTAGGCAGAGACACAGTAAAACAAATGGAAAGACACCCAGTTTTCTCATATTCCCACAAAAAGAACACTAAAGTGAAGACATTAGCATCAGCTCAAGCTGTCAAAGTTACAGAGGATCGAACCATTGATCCAGCTCTATTGTTTCAGAGGTTCCTTGTGGTATCGCAGTCAGGTGACCTTTGCCTTGATGAAGTGATGCAATATGAGCTCTCCACCTATCCACCATCCTTATTTGAAGGAAAGTATCTCTTGCGAAAACCAGATAAAGCACTTCTTCTGGAAGCTTTGAAAGACCATGGCACTTCCTTATCAGATGGTGCTGTTCTTTAGTCCATTCTAAAGACTGATCACTATGTTCTTGACGGAGCTTCCCTCCTACATCAATTGAAATGGACCGAGAGGAGCACTTACACTTCAATTGCAGAATCGTATGCATCTTTGATGGGTACAATGGAAGACTATCCACAAAAGACAACACCCACCAAAGACGAAGCCGAAGTCAGGTCACCAACAAGGTCGATATTGTAGAGTCAACCAAATTTTCTGGAAAAAAAGAGGATTTTTTTTCAAACACAATGAATAAACAGGCCCTTATTAACCTGATGACGAAATACTTGCGCCAGAAAGGCTGCAACGTTATTCAGGCTGATGGTGATGCTGATGTCGATATCGTAAAAGCAGCAATCACAATGGCATCCTTCAAATCAACAACTCTCATCGTGGAAGATACAGATCTTTTGGTTTTGCTCTTGTATTATGGAACCACGAATGACTGCAAAGACCTGTACTTTAGATCAGACAAAGGTAAAGCAAATGTGTATAACATTAAAGTTCTGAAACTCTTACTAGGGGAAGAAGTGTGCTCTGATCTGTTGTTTGCCCATGCGTTTTCCGGATGCGACACTCACGGAGGGTGTATCTTTAAGTTATGGTGTGGATGTGTTCGGACGGTGGCATGGATCCTACAGACTGGGGCTGGAGTGTAAAAGGGGGTCAACTGATTCCACTCATGATGGACAAAAGCCCTGCTTCGAAAGTCTGTTGAAAATGACACACTGCAACTGCTCGACAGGTTGCCGCACACTCAAATGTAGCTGCAAAAAACATGGCCTTGAATGTACCCAAGCCTGTGGACCTTGTCAAGGGGACACTTGGGATAATATATCACTCAACCCAGTATCAGATGATGATGGTAATGAAGGCTGCATGTGACTGTAAAGGTTTTATAGTAAGGATAACGCCAGCTGGTAAGCTAAAATACTAGAAATTACCAAACAAACCAATATGTGCATTTATGTCTTCTAATCTATAACTGCATAAGGAAAACATTAAATGTCGATATTAATTCATTAAGTGGTTGATGATGTTGAAATCTATATTGCAATGAACACAAATAGATAACAAAAAGTTAGCCATTAAAAGCACAGCTCATCCAGGGCATCACAGTGAAAGAATCATGATATTAAGAAAAATACATGACATAATGACGTCATAGATGACGTCATAGATAACACTATCACAGCATAACGTCACACAGGTACAATGGTCAGATTAGAAAATTAACAATCATGTAAGATACTGATGCCTTAAACTTGTTTTCATACTTAAAAATGCCGGAAACCGTATGCAAATCATT
>JAIGNY010001387.1:637500-802500 GCA_020152595.1 Chiridota heheva
CGTAGGTGATAAATAACAAATCTTGTACAATAAAGACCAGCAAGAGGGCATAATGTGTGGGAGTTTTTACTTAATACATTGAATTCGGGAACAAATGGGAAGTATTTAATAAGGTTGCTAATGTTGGAAATTAATCATCAATATAAATATCAATAATGTTAAGTTTAGTTTTGCTTCAATTAATGAGAACAATTAGATGATTAAGATACAAATTTACTGGGAAAACATAGGAAAATAGTTTCTATTAAATTTGTAGTCATTTTTCTTCAATCGTATTGCAAGAAATATTGCAACACCGCGATGCAATTTTAAAGAAAAAAACACATTTATGAACTAGTGTCACACGAATTAACCTTTCCAGGTTTCCAAATAGGCTACGCCTACCATAGCAACGCGGTAACTATGTGGGAAAAACAAACCTCAAATCCGCAATCGTGCATTACCAATGCGTTGACATTTAGCCTAATTTAGATGTTTGCGAGGCCTGCCGCAACCTTTGAATAATTTCTGGCACTTCTCCGGATCTTAAAGTTTTTAGCAAATGTGATAAACAAAATGCAGTTTGCTAACTGTTCTGGGTAACAGAAATCAGATTTGCAAAGCACGCAGCAGGCCCGTGAGCGGAATTTATGTTCACCATTTTGCCGTCACTCAGTCTGTGTGTGTAGAAATTTGTTTTGTACAGTAAGTTGCATTGACAACATCAGCGCGCGCCGCTAGCTATCTGTACTGTACCAGTACCGCGTAGAATGTTTGTCCCCACTTAATTACCCAGATTTTGTTGCTAGGAAAATTCGTGCGGTGATTGGGTAAAACAAGCTGTCAATCATTAAAGCCAGAAAGGGTACTTATATAGGAGTGACTTACCTGTAATCTGAATAGAGATCATTTCTGTATCGTCACCCGAATCTACCTCAAGTTCTAGATCAACATTCTGAGCTGTAGATTCAACGCAGCTGATGTATACGGATTGAAAGTTTGGCTCGTCTGCGACACCTTGAACATCAAACTCTATCTCTCTTGTAGCATTCGCACTCTGCTTTAAATATGTTATTGTCGCCAACACATTAAAAGACACTCGACCTTTGAAATTTCTTCTTGGACTGAAGACAAGATTCTCGCTTCTTTCATCAAAGGGTATTACCCATTCTGTGCCTACCATCGTACCATTTTCGGGTCGAAGTTCAATTGGTACATTGAGTAACCTCACTTCTATCTTATCGACTACAGAAGGATTTTGCCTTGTTACTTCAACGGGAAAAACTATCAGCTCATCTTCGAACGCAGAAACACTTGGGATAATTATTTCTGGAAATGTAATTAGATCTTTTGGATCACCTACAGCTGGAGAAAGAAAGAAGGACAAATATATCACAATCTCAGTATATGATTATAAAGCAGATGACAGTGTCCGCTTTTTTTTTTATTTAAGCACAATAAAGGACCAGGTATAAGTGGTACGACATGCGATATTAGTATGCCGGTAGCTGTTTGTAACATTGTAATGTGCACAGAATTGTAAAGAGATTTCTTCAATATCTGACGGTGCTCCAATAATGCTTGAGAATGACATTTAACGATTCGCCAACTTTAAAAAAAGGAGTTGTGATTAAATTATATTTAACAAGTGCACTTACATTAGCGTCTTAGACGGTTTTCAATGACGTATTTGATAAACCTTTCTATTCTCATTGTATATATAATATCCTCATGTGCATTGTATTCGTCCGTCTTTACTCGTTAGCTAATTCCATGGAGCCATTAGGCTCATAGAGCCAGTGCTTATCCCGTTTCAATGACGCAAGCGGATGAGAGTACATGACTCCTCCTGGACGGGACGCCAGTCCATCGCAGATTAACTCCCCAGCAATGCTGGTACTCATGTTACAGCTGAGTGGACTGAAGCAAGTAGAGTAAAGTGTCTTGCTCAATGATACTATGCAGCGCTTACGACGGGAATCGAGCCCGGTACCTTTCGAATACAAGCATGACTCCTTAACTACTGAGCCGCTGCACCACTTTACTCGTTAGCAAGTTAAAACTAACATCATTATTATGTAGACAAATGAATATTTTCCTAGTTTGCTAAAGCTGATCTATTTGTTTGCGTACCAACATTATCTATATTTGATCGCTATTATTTGTCAATTTGTTTTATTTATTTGTAATTATTGTTTTGTGATTTAATTGTTTCGTTTGGTTTTGCTATTGTTATTCCAATTTTTGTACAGGAGAGCACAAGTCCAAATGCTAGGTTCATTGCTGCTGGTGTGCTCTCCTAAGCCTCTCTTGTCTTGTTAATCATCCATTGTATATCACATCTTTGTTTTTGAATGTTTACTTCAGAAGACTTAAATAAATGTTTGTGAAATCAAGCAAAATGTCATTTAAAATAAAAACATTCTTAAAGAAGAAATGCCATCGCCTTAACAGTGCTTGGCATGTCACTAAAAAGTCTCATACATACTGATGGCGTCACTTTAATCGAGGTTATTGATTTTGTGTAAATATTTTGACAAATTATAATCTTCGTATTGAATTATATACATATCATTATACGTTAACACAAATAGACATTAAATATCAGCAAACATAAAACAAAAACCATCCTCTTTACAAAATATAACGTGTCAGAGTGGCCAATAACTTTTCTTACATTCTTAGAAAATCTCAGATTGTTATTCTTACGGTTTTCAAATGTAACATTGACGAAAAATGTACAATTTGCAACAAAGTTGAAGTCGTCTACAAACGAGTAGGTGACAAGGGTAGATCCTTCTTCAAACGAGCTTCCAGGCTCATGGCTCTGATAAAAAAGAACTGCATTGTTTACGTCAGTTGCAGTTGGCTCCACCCATATTACATTTTCAGCTCGAGTCTCACCGAGACCAAAAGTACGTGTTTGATCATACGGGCATTTCGAAACGATTGGTGGCATGTTATCCACTGAAAATAATTATTCAAAAAGTTACATCATGAAAAATATAGGATTATCGATAAAATCGCGACATTATACTGGAACAACTAAAAGGAATGTGCAGATCGATATGCCATGCATGGACTGAAAGTAAGGACCTCCAGAATTAAACGCCTTTTGAAAAACCCATACAAAAAACCGACACTGATTGTAATGAAATTTTATTGAAGGTCGAACAAGGTGTTTGATAAGTTTTCTGCAATTAAGTCACTGAACAACAGTTCCCTAAATCAATAAGTAAATGGACTAATTGCAAAACTAAACAAAATATCCAGTCATCGTTGTTCTTGTTTTTTTACATCGACTGAAAGACGAAATGGTGTTGGTAAAATCAAAATACGATTTGCTTTCAATCCAGTGGATAAATATGGTCGATTTCTTCACATACAGACTTAAAACTTTCGAAATGGTGCAAGCAAGGACGCAATAGGCCAGTTATCAGAGATTTCTTGATAGATTTCAGTTTGTGTGTTTTGATTGGTCAATAGCATTATCGTCTTGAAATAAAAGGTACGCAGCTACATTTTAATCACAATAGATGGCCTTTAAAGTTTAGGGATCATGTAATTATTGGCATGATACCAGTACTTTTTTTCGTGTTTACTCTTCAAACATTAAGACTTCCATTACTGGCTTTACATCAAGGTCAAATTGGACATTCTATTTTGGAGGGTATCATTCTGTCCCTGAGTATATCCGAGAAAATTATTGGGTAAAATTTCCCCAGCCCCTGAAAACCGCACACGTAAGGGAGAGATGGAGAGGTATACTAAATATCTTAAATACTTACCAGGTCCCTTCACACAAATTGTAAGTATAATTGTCGATGTCGCTGTGTTGAGATTGGACTGTTCTTCAGCAACCGCGGAAACCTCAAATACTTCTGGAAATTCTATAAAATCGCTGCTCCCTAACATAATGCGAGTCATTGCAGTGGATACATTCAGTCTGTAAGTTCCATCCTCTTGTATCATTGCAGAATTAACATTGATGCTTGATGAAGACAACCCTTGAAAAACAAGATAAGTTTGGTAATGTAACTAAATACATCTTATGTGTAAGGTCTACAAATTCCTATGAAGGACTTAAAGCAATTGATTCTTTTAAGAGAAAAAAGTAACATATACAGATGCCAGTGGTCTGAAATCTTGTTAAAAATTATGGAATAGCAATATCAAAATGGATTAAGATTGTGAGCTCTACATCTGTTTTAAATTTTCAGGATTATTTGTAGAAAAATACGCATTTTTGGATGTGACTATTTGATTAGCTATACAGTTTCTTGTGTAAATCCATTGTTTTCTTTTTATATTTCACCAATATAAGAGTGAAGCTGTATAAGCGTACGAAATTTGTGAACTTGGTATAGCACCAATCAATATTTGAATGGGGAAAATGATTACCAACGTCATCAAAGGCACATAATGTAAAGATTTACACAAGATCTAAGTACGCAGCATGTCTTCAATCTGATATTGAACATATCTCGCAAGTATTAAGGATTTATGGAACTTTATCACCTGATACAAAGAAAGTAAGATTTGTACAACCCTTTTGAATATCTTGCACTTAAAGAGGTGAAATCGCCACATGGACGCAATATTTAGAACTCGATTCAATTGTTTGATTGATTGAAATTTCAATCAATTGCTGCACGATTCGTTGGCCTTTATTTCAAGATATATATTAAATAAAATCCGAAACTAGAATAATGATTGATATAGCTCAGTTGGTTAAGACGACGAACTTCGGATTTTTTTTCTCTTCTTGATAGGTTCGACTTCCACCAGAACTATTTTTCTCAAAAATTGTTCGCTTATTGTAATTTTCGTCTGTTGACTGGTATAGTATTATTATCTTATTAATATTTCACTTTCACTTTTTCTTCTTCTAACAAATATGTTAAAAAACAAGTTTCTCGTAGATCGTTATTACGTTATGCACTACGGAGTACGATTGAATCATCACAAAGTGACATACATTGCATATACACATGTATAAAAAGACACGGATCGTGTGCGTTCAAGAACCGGAAGTGACGTCAAAGCTCTATATCCCTTATTTTACTGAGACCAACAATGTACCAACTGAGACGAGCCTCCCTCTTTAGCGTAAATGTTTGTAATTTTCTAAAAGACTCTTTGTTGTTCTGGTTTTTTTTTTCAAGGCTAAAAGTTACCATGTTTTCCATTTTTATTTCACTGTAATTTAGTGAACCATGAAGTCAATATATTTATCGAAAAGTTACGTAACGGTTGTATGGGAAATGGGCGTCAAAAGACAACTTTAGATCAATTGAATTTTCATTTATCAAGAACCATAGATTCGCTAATAAGCAGATTTTCGGTTTCGATATTCAAATTAGGGACTCAGGAATGGATAGGATTCTTTAACTGCCAATAAGTTTATATTCTGCAGCAAGGATCACGGAGAGTGCTACAATACGGAGGTCTCTTTTACGATTCACGAAAATGTCCTGATCTATATGGATTTATGTGGTAGCCTACCTTAAATTGGCCCATATTTTAGTTTAAGATAGCTCAACCCCTACCTGTAATTTCAAGATACAAATTTTCTGATCCATCGCTGTCAGTAACGGCTGCAAAAATCTCAAACGTAACGGAAGTGTCTTTCTGGAGAATACAATTTGATGCATTTTGAGTCGTGATCATTGGGGTATCAGCAACAGCTTTAACTGTAAAAGGATACACTTCTATTCTTGATGACATTCGACCTTGCGGACCCGTCGCTATCACTTCAACAGTAAAAGAAACTTCTCCTGAAAAATCTTGACGTGGTTTGAATGTTAAGGCAAGAACGTCGTTAATGTTAATAATTAGGTCACCACTGTTGTCGTTCGTGAATGCAAACATTGGAGTGATTTCGTCCGAGATATTTCGCATTCGAAATTCAAATATATCCATCGTTTCTGATGACCTCACAAAAAATGAGACGCTAAATTCGGTGTCCTCGTTAGCATCAATCTCTTCAATAATGGCTATACTTGGGGGTTCCTTTGGTTTTAACGCTGGAAAAATAAATTGTTGAATAAAGAATTAATGTGATGTACTTTGTACTTCAATATATCATTTGTATGTGCTTCGAGGACATCAAGTTAAGGTAGGTTACTGGACTATTTACACCAACAAAAATGTTTGTGGAGATGGTTTATGTCCTCGGTACATTGAAAAAATCTGATACTGTTGGCGTCATACCGCCAGTTTGGCAAACACATTTGTTCAAACCCCATTGACTATTTATGCCATCATAAGAAATTACCTCATTTACCAGGAAGTTCGAAAATCATACGAGTAAAAATAGTGCGCTTCAACGTCACTCGACATATCAGTGCCGTGTGCACAACTGAAATCTTAATCCGCCATGTTTTTCAAGTACGAGTAATAGTTGCGTGAATAATGTTGACACATAATACACAGTCGTGTATTATTTTGTGGGTAAACTCGAACATGCACACGACACCATTGATAGTTTTCCAAAAATCAGTATAATGAATATTCGTATTTACGGCCAAAGAACGGTGATGGCGCTGCAAAGTGAAATGTTATTTATGTAGGAGCCGAGCATTGTCATGTCTCAATAACTCTCAAATAAAGATTTTACTGTTACAAGTTTAACAAAAAAACAAATGATTCTTTTGTGCCAAGCATTTAATATTTATCGACGGTGGTTCTAAACCGCTTGGTGAATGGAAGCGGAGAATTAAACAGTCATGAGAATATTAAAGTTATATAAACTAAACTTAATTTGAAAGATATGACGTATTTTAAAGTTTTGCATAAGATTGAACGTTAGTATCGCAAGGATTTACTGGAAGTAAGACAAGTGGCAGCTCCTTCGTATCACTTTAAATTTTTGTTTAAAATTATATGCCTCATTTTTGCTTATCTATTTATTGTAGCTTTCTAGACTTGCATGCCCTTGTCTGTCAACTGCTCGAATTACTTCGTACAAATAGAATAACACGTACAATGCTGTATAAACGACTACTTTGCCCACGAGGAATAATAATGATCAATACTTCTCTGGCAAGTGAGTTGCATTATTCCTGTATTTGGCACAAGGGCCCCATTCTCCGAACCCCCTAGGGCCCGTCACTCTACTTTAGCATTCTTTGGCCCTCTGCAGCTATTTGATGGCATCAAAGATCAGAGCCCCTAAAGAATCCAAGTCCTACTTTGGTATAGAGATACAACAATCTCAACGAAAGTGAGAAGGGGCTTAAATGACGTAGTGTGCCAAGTATGGATTAACGTTACCAACAATCTATTCACTTGGTCGGAAATGTAATCTGAGGTCATCAGACCGCAGAGCAACCGCGCGCATTCACCACGCATTGGAGTGAAAACAAAGCGATCAGCTGTATTTGTTTACATGTCATACGTACCGCACACAGTAAACGCATACGGACTTGTCACGTATATCGCGCAAAGATTTGTTTTCACTTCAGCAAATGACGTCATCTCCCAGATGTGACGTGGCACCAACCAAGTAAATAGCTACCTCATGAAAAATCAAAACACCATGTTGGACTTCTTAGGGTATATGAACAGGTAGAGATTAAATTCTAGAACACTTCTTTAAATGGTCACAATAGTACTTATAGATTTTGAGTCACAACATATCAAAGGTTTTACAAATTTCAACATGTATACAGGAATACAGTTAAAATTATTCAAAGTAATTCTTGATATTTCTTTTCCAAATTCAAAATATCAAAAGAATTGCTATACTGCTAATTGTGCGTCAAAGCTATAATGATATTGATACAGATTATACTCATGTTGTTGCTGCCTGTCCATACACCTTTAATTCTCTTCTTTCACAAAGCAAAAATGGAACTAGCCAAATCAAAAAGCTCTACAATTTGGACGGATTTTACACTAAAATCATTTATGTTCATGCAGTGATTATATTGAAAGGCATCCACCGTCTCCCCAGTTTTCATTTGGTGAAAAAGGTTGAACATTATTAACTCACTCTGACTACAATCTTCCCCACTGAAACCCTCGTCGCAATCACACAAGTCTTGGGCAGTACACCTTCCGTTTCCAGAACAGCTACTAAGTGCTCTGCAATCATCTAATAATGAAAGTAAAATATAATTATTTTCATATTAACTGACCATTTCCAAGCAAAACAAATTCAAAAAGTACATTCATATTCAAATTACTAAAATTACAACTCCAAAATTACACAAAAAACTACAATTTAATCCAAAATTTATAGGTCAACCTTGTGTATATCGTAGAGTCTGCCATAACAAATTGAGAACCATAATACACATAGGTGAGATTTGGGGGTGCTAGGGGATTTGGCCCTCCCTCAAACGATTTTGTCCCCGCACCGTTTTCGGAGAGAAAATTTCATTTTGTGACTTTGCCCCCTCCCCCAAGCGTTTTCGGTAGGTAAATCCCGCCAATAAAAAAAAAAAGGATACAGAACAATTGTAAATTGCATAATTTTTTCAATAACTTTCCAAGACATTTCACATTATACAAGCCTAATATAAAGAGAAAAGGGCTTCCACAACTTTTCATAGCTCGAAGATACTTTAGTTTGCAATATAATGTGTGTGCCTCTTGAGCAAATCATGAAGGAAAGGACCAAAAAGAATGCAATGAACCTATTCAGCAATTTGAATAAAAAGGCAGAAATCATTTCGTGGTCAAAGCGAATTTTCGTCCTAAATTATTTTCAGAAACATGTACCCAGGGGTGTCGGGAGGAACTTCGAGGCAATGGAGGCAGAAAACCAAGTGAGGTTATTTGTTCACTGTAATTGAGGGGCACTTTTCATTTTAAAAAAGGGGCACATTTATCAATTTTCGAAGAAGTGGGGGTACGTGGCCCCTGTTTCCTATACATATGGAATGAGAATAGGCGGGATTTGAGGAAGCAAGGGGGAACTTGCCCTACCCCTACTTTCTTCCAAATATATATTTTTCCATGGAGATGTTTTGTATCTAAGCGTGGTTTTGTGATCCCACACACTTGACATTTCCCCAACTTTCGGTATACAAATCCAGGCTATGGGTTTGAGATTGGAGGGCCCTGCAGGACTATTGTTGGCAATTGCCCATCGGGCGAATTGGTAAAAGACCTACTTTTAAAAATTAATGTTGAGAAAATAATTGGGGTCGTGTCCCCCTCCCATCACGGTCCGCGGTGTCGGTGCCCTTGGTAAATGACATGCTTTAATTGTTTCAAATAAATACTAAATGTTAGATGTAGGATTTGTGAAGTGAGTGGAGGCTTTCTATTTGTTTTCAAGCGTCAAGCTGTCAAGAATGACCTAGGATAATTTCATATAAACCCGTTCGCCCCACCTTTCAAAAGTGCACCTCCTGCCCCCTTCACCCCCTTACTCTGGGGCAAAGGGGCATTCGCCCCACCTCTGCATGTACCACACCTATATTAAGGAAATCTTGCAGTCGTTTCTTCAAATTGTCTGATGAAAGTGTACAAATAGACTTGCAAAATATCAGTATTTATATAGAATAGGCCTATGTCAAGTAAAATTTCGGTAATGCGATCTATATAGTGTGATCCCAACCCTAGGGTGACACAAGGGATCTCAAAGATGAAATTGAAAGAGTCCTCAGAAATTTTTTCGAGAACATTCAAAATATTTATTACAGGTAAAATGCCATTAAATTTCCTTCAAGTGTTATCATTCCCTAATTTAAGAGAAATCACCCCTCCCTACGAAGCACCCCACCCCCACACATATACAACACCACACTCCTCTCCTATCCCACTTATTACTAGTCATACATTTCTTTCAAATGATAAAATGAAAGGTACTGTAGATCATTAATCATAAATATATTAATATTATGTCCTTGCCTCCTGGAGATAAATTTATTTGAAAATTACAATTATTGAAGGTGGTTTTGAAGGAAACTCATCTAGGTAAACAAATATTTCTTATCTTAGTTATGGCAATAAACTGATACCCACTGAAAAATACATTGCATCGAGCCTAATTTAGGGGATCTTCGCAACACCACTTATTCACGGAGATGTCACCGGTGGAGGTCCGGCCCGACGGCTACAAAAACAAGTTTGCAGCCACACCCTACTAATCTGAAAAACCACAATTTGGATTTTAAGACCACTGTTAGTGGACAAGACTACTATAAATTAGGCCCTGAATTCCGCAGACAATATCTATACCGCTCATTTATATGACAGCGTCATTGAAATTGTAATTTAAGATGGCTCACATGAGAAGCAAATAAGACTGAGTGATATCATCTGGCCGACCTCTTCTATGTTGCCGCTGTTGTCCTCTGCGCGGACCACAATAGAACCCGGAATCGCGGAATTGTTATCCTCTTCCATAACGTTACATACACCCCTGCTGGTTCCTCTACCACGACCAGTGCTATTATTATCGGGTATAGCAATGATTTCAGGAGATATAGTCACCATGGCAACATTTATACCTGTGCCCAAGGAACGTCCATTGGATTCTAATTCTGTCCGTTTGCCATCTAAGGATCAATTATAAATAAGCTTTAGCTTCTTCATGATCATGAAAAGATATACGGATGAATTATGCATTAAATCTTATATCTTCCAGATTCCTATTGGAACATATAAGATGAGACGTGAGACTGAATCATTTAAACTTTTAAAGGTGTATGGACGTGTAAATTTGCTTTAATTATCATCATAGTAGCAAAATTATTTAAAAAATCAGTTAAAGGTATTGTCCATTTTACAGCCTCTTAAGGTCTCCGGTCTCTATTTTATGCAAATGTTGTGCTGTATTGCAGTATGACGGGAGACTGATACTTTCTTTTGTATTTTCTTCAATGTCTATCATAATTTTTTGAATGGTGCAGCAAATTCTAACTGAAAGCCTTACCATATCCACAACTTCGCCATAATTTTCAATCACTAAGATCTAGGAAATAGATTTAAAGATTAGCATAAAGATGTTGAGCAATTCGTCGAGTAATACATAAAAGCCTTCGCATGAATTAAAAAAAAAATTATGCGAAATTCATGCGAAATCATGGCTGATCGAACTGTGATAAACCATAGCTAAAAACAAAACAAAAATTTTTCTTCAAAATTCAAAACCTGAATGATCTTCTCCGATTTTGATACTCGTTGGTTAATACTCTTTGCTACATATCCACAGACCATATCCATAGACCATATCCATAGACCATATTCATAGACCATATCCATAGATCATATCCATAGACCATATCCATAGACCATATCAATAGACCATATCCATAGACCATATCCATAGACCATCTCCATAGACTATATCCATAGACCATATCCATAGACCATATCCATAGACCATATCCAAAGACCATATCCATAGACCATATCCATAGACCATATCAATAGACCATATCCAAAGACCATATCTATAGACCATATCCATAGACCATATCCTTAGACCATATCCATAAACCATATCCATAGACCATATACATAGACCATATCCATAAACCATATCCATAGACCATATCCATAGACCATATCCATATACCATATCCATATACCATATCCATAGACCATATCCATAAACCATATCCATAGACCATATCCATAGACCATATCCATAAACCATATCCATAGACCATATCCATAGACCATATCCATAGACCATATCCATATACCATATCCATAGACCATATCCATAAACCATATCCATAAACCATATCCATAGACCATATCCATAGACCATAAAATATTTTCAGTTAGAATTTTTTTTTAATGAAATGCACTAACAGTTGTTAAGAGAGTGAAGGTGTGACGCCACATTTATACATTAGCGTTTTTAGTGTATTTTCATACAAACATTTTACAACTGATAAAATCATTATCTGGTGAACGAAAGAAGATATCACATTTGTCTATATAAAACTATCTATAATGCTCTATCATAGATTTCACTTCAGATAGACATATCGACCCACTAAACTAATCATTAAAGTTTTCGTTGTACAATTTCAACATCTCTAGGTGGGAATTCTCAATCAGTAAATCGGTTAATACTATTAATATTTAAGAGGTATTATGAATTTATTTTTCAACGAAAGAAATTGTTATTCAAATGTCTCAATCAATCAATCGCCATACGCCTAGCGGCTCGTTGACGCACTCCTCAGGGTCATTAAATAGGTTGTGTCTGGCTGAAGTTTTTGAAGTGGAATTCGGGACCACCCTGCAGTAGCCAGATCAGATGCAGACAATCCACTCCAACTTTTCAGGCCATCCATCCACCTGGCACGAGGGCGCCCAGCATATCTTTTGGTACCAGAGGGAAGGCCTGACATCATGGGGGCAAGGCCTTTACGAACACAATGTCCATGCCACTTAGCTTGTTGCTCCAGGATTATATCAGATGAAAAAAGCCATCTATCTCCAATCAGATGTTGTATGTGGTCATTGGAAATTTTGTCAAACCATGTTAGTCCAAGCAGGCGCCGCCAGATAGTTCTTTCAAATGTATCAAGAGCTGCCAGGTTATTTTTCTTCATAGTCCAGGTTGATGCACCATATGTAAGTCTGGCCATGACGAGGGACTTAATGAGAAGCATCTTCACCTCTAAGTCAATGTGAGTGGATTGTATGTAACTACACTGGTTAATGCTCTGCTTTGCCATTGCAATGCGGCATCGTATTTCTGCAGAATCATCAGTGTTGTAGGACAGGACTGAGCCAAGGTAGCAGAATGAAGTGACACGTTTGATAGCAGTACCATTGTATGAAATTGAGAGGTTATCCAGTGTGGGCTGTATTACCATGTACTCAGTTTTATCAGGGTGTACTTGGAGACCATATTGCGAAGCAATGACACCAAGCGACTGTAGCTGGATTTCTGCGTCATTAGCACTAAGTGCCAGGAGTGCAATATCATCTGCATATCGTAGTTCATTGGTAGTGAAGCCTTCAACATCTGGAGGTACAAGATGTTCAGTTGCTTGAGTCTATTCACGCATCATTACCTCTGTGTAAAGGTTGAAAATAGTTGGCGAGAGAGGACATCCTTGCCGCACTCCAACTGGTGTCTTGAACATTGGTGTACTTAAACCTTTTCATGTCAGGGTGCCCTTAGCTCTGGAGTAAAGGTTAGCAATAAGGCGAAGCACATCAGCAGGGGCATTGAAGTCTTGGAGTACTTCCAACATCTTTGTGTGGATGACACTGTCAAATGCTTTTTTTAAATCAACAAATGTGACGTGGGGGAAGGGGGGGGGGCTTCTTCACTGCAATATGAGCTTGAGCCATAAGTTTAAAGCGAAATATGGCATCAGTTGTAGATCTGCCAGAAATGAAACCGCATTGGTTGAGGCTGACTTCAACGTTGGCAATAGCTTGGAGTTTATTGAGGAGGAGATACAAAACTATTTTACTGGAGTGACTGATCAAAGCTAGTGTGCGGTAATTCGAACATGTCCCTGAATCACCCTTTTTGAAAAGTGCCACGTAGGTTGATATTGTAGCTTCCTCTGGCCAGATACCAGTTTTCCAAATCTCTTTAACTGCTACATGAATAGCTCTTAAGACTGATGTATCCTTGCAGGCTTCCTTAAGGAAATCAGCTTAAAGTTCATCACATCTAGGAGCTTTATTACTCTTGAGCATCTTTATAGCCTGCACTGTGTCGGATAGTGATGGGAGAGAAACTTCGCAGGCAGTGTATATAGTTGTAGAAACTGCTGGAAGGTTGGATCTAAACAGTAGCCGAGAGTAATCATGCCAACGGGCAACTTCTTCCTCTGTAGATTTTAGTGAGTGACCAATAGCACTTTAAATGGTGGGGATGGGTGAAGCATTGGTGAGAGTAATACGTCTGGTTATTTCAAACAAGGATTTGCTGTCATTGCGGTGAAAAGCTTCATTCATGCATTCAGATTGTGTTTTTAGCCAGTTGTGGAGGTCTCTTTTACAAGCTCTTCTTGTGGCATTTCGGAGCTGGTTGTAGTCTTCTGAGCCCGTTCTGAAAGCTTTGTGCTTGCGGCTGATGAGATTGAGAGTGTCTTCTGTGAGAAAAGGCTTCTTCTTTATGGTCTTTGTGTGGCCACACGTTGTTCTTGCTGACTCTTTTACTGTGGTTGTAATATCAGATAAGTCAGAATAAGCACCAATATGCATTGCAACATTCTCACGGAAAAACAACGAGCGACATCAGGATTACATAAAGCACTAATATTAGGTCTGGCCACATGCGTTTTCCTAGAAGGAGAGCTGAATTTTTGCTTAATATTGCACAAAAGGAGATGGTGGTCAGTATCAAAAGAACAGAGAAGGTGCGGCAATCAATTATGCAGTTGCGAATGGATTGTGGGACAAGGATGAAATCAATCACATTCTTGGCGTTGCCTGCTCTACTTATCCAAGTAATTTTTTGAAGAGGTCTTTTACAGAACCAAGTATTAGCAGCTGTGAGCTTGTAAGACGTGCAGAAATCCAACAGACGAGTGCCGCACGTGTTACGCACTCCAAGTGTGTGGGGACCAATCACATCAGGATCGCCTCGACTGGATCCAAGTTTAGCATTGAAATCACCAGCAATGATCAGAATATCATCTTTTGATGATCTTGAGTGGATGAAGGACTCTAGAAAGTAATGTCTGCATTTGAAGTAAATACCTGCAAATACTAAACGTCAATACACACCTATACTATGGTAGAATTTTACTTGCTGAACCCCTGATCCAATGTCTTCGACTTCACCCATTAGGAGTAAGTTTCCGGTGCTGCGCTCCTTTGTCAAGAATGTAAAATTGCTTTTGGGAGGATCCACATCCACCTAAAATGCCAAACATCACCAAATGTAAGAATAACAATTGGTGCCACACATATGTAAACTTTCTACCAGACTAATGGGATTTTCCCAATTTTTACAAATAACATACAAAGAATTTTGCAATCCACACAGTTGTTGTTTTCACACCCTTACTGTGCCTCATGCACAGTACATTTATAAAATTAATTTAAAATGATATTACTTGGCTTATGACCTATGACCTTTGGCACAAACTTGGGTTATTTTGCGTAAAATTGTCACAATTGACCTCATGACACCTCACATAATAACAATATATATTAGATTGAATAAAAGTGGTCATATGTAATTAACTATGATCTTTACCCTTTCTTCTTTTTAATATGAATTTGACCTCTGATCCGTGACCTTCAATATTTTGACCTCTTTTTAAATATGAATTAAATAAGGTTTATATCTTGTCACCTATATGACAGGCCTTTATCGTCTAGGATAATGGGTTATTGCACAAATTCCTTTATTTGACCATTGGACTTGAGCACATAATTACCCAATATGGTACGTCTCCAGAATATTTGATTCAAATTGGTGCAGTAGATTTTGAGTTAAACTTGACACAAAAATTATGTACATGCAAACATCTTTACACACATTCACTTACACACACCCACACACACACACACTCACGAACAAACAAACTGTCACAGAGTTAAGACCATTAACCCATATTGTGTGTCCATGAGACCCCTATTACACCTCACATTTCACTTCTGGCACCAAGGGGTGTTGCATAGGGTCTGGGCATGAGAGCCATATACGTGAAAAAGTCGCTCATCCCCAATTCCCCCATTGGCCTATATATGGGTAATGAGATCATAACAACAACAAAAAACAGATAGTTTGACAATTAAAATCGTTCTGAAGTAATAAGATACATTCACACCAACAAATCTGGTAGAGAGAATCTATTGAAACTTCGCTGGGTTTCAAAATATGTCATACATCAACGTAGAACACACGACATGGAAGTTAATTTCACAGGACCGTGGGAGACCTCACATTACTGAAGGGGCCAATTTAGCTTATTCATTATGGAATACATTGAATTTACTATATACGTGAAAATTAGATTGTTTTTATTTGATCACTGTGCATTGGGCACATAACGGATACGAAAGGAGTCATTTTTGGTCTTAACTAAAGACGTACAAAAGACGTATTAGATTATTTCACTGCTAGAACAACGAGCAGGCCCTTATTCAAAGAATATGTTCGTACTTCCTTACTCTTAACTGGGAAGAGACATGTACTACCACTTTCCTGCTCTTATAAAGGACTGATTATGGCAATTAAAGGGTGCACTCCCAGATGAACATCTTATATTGTATCATACACCAGAAAAATGTAATTTCAGACAACTGCCGAGTTAAGCAAAATCATATCTCTCTATAATGCTTCCTAATTGGATCATGAAACTGATCGTAACAGCTTAAAGAGGGAATCTCATCTCAAGGAACCTGCTGTCTTGACCCGTCTCCAATTAATCCAATACCTACTAACAACGTCACTTCCGTAAGTAATTGATTGGCTTGTCGGTAATTGCATAAATATTTCGACCAATCAGAAACATTGGATTATCTTACCGTGTTGAATATGGGTGGGGTATCAATAGGCTGGTTCTGATCGAATATGATGCGTGCTTCAGCATTTATCCTACTGTTCGTTGTTATAGTGTCTCTCGGCAGTATTTTATACGTAACAAATCCATTTCCTTGTGTTCCGTTTCCGGTACTGGGTCGCAAAAAGCCCCTTCCCGGATCGTCCGGCGGTTGCACTGAGATAAAAACGAGACGGTACTGAATTTTATTTCATCAAATTTCGTATATCTACATCACCATTTAGCAAGCAAGAACACATTGAAAACAATTGTATTTCAAATACAATGTTTGTTTTATAATATTGAAAATACAATCTAGATATATTTTGAAGGCTACTTACGAGTCATATTGTCCAGTGTTTGAAACTCCCAAAATGCTTGCCTCTTTACAGGATCCAAGCCCGCAACAACTCTTATCAAGAATCCATCACTCACAGAAAAGTCCATAATGGTATACTACAAAAAATTACAATCTTTTTAAATGGAAACATAACAACAGAGAATTTGGTACAAAGTTAAAAATCAATTAAAACTATTAACAAGGTTGCCAGGTTTTCTAGGGTGTAATACCGACCAAATACGCTTTGAAAAGTAGTCAAATCCGGTTTTACAAAGAAAACATAACTTAATGTAGTGATAAACAGATAAAGCAAAATTAGTTCTGTGTAAGAACGGTTTTTCAACAAATTGTAGTATGAAATTAGTCAAAATTATGAAGACATTCCTCTGTTAATGTACCATTTTTATATTTTTGAACGGATAGATTTTTCTAGAAATCGCTTGCGTTCAATACTCGGACATTTAAGCCTGTGCAGCTCGCTCACTCTAAGATCTATTTTAAGCTTAGTCAAAGGAGTTATCAATGACCAAATGACTGAATATTGATAACAAAATTGCGAACGCCTTTAACTTATGAATATATGAATCATGAATTTTGTTAATATAAAAACGTATTTGAGCTAGTTGTTCTGCTCCTTAAAGTTTCAAACAGTCAGACCCGACCTGATAGATAACCAGGTCGGGCCAGACTTTTCCTCTTTACTTTCTGAAAACCACAAGTAATTAGGATCAAATTTCCCTTATCAATGGCTCCATTGTATTTTTTCTCCTGTTGGTCCTGAGTTAATGTGGAAGTTAGTGTTGAGTATCATAATAGCAATGGATGAAGTTCTTATTGTACGGTTGAGTGGTTATTTTAATTAAGATAAGTGACCTCATTATTTGCTACAGTAAGTTAATGGTTATGATTTGCTGGAACAAATTTCTAAGGAGATGGACAAGTCATGGGGCCATGGTCAAAACATTACTCTAAGCAAACAAACTACACTTTTTCCAAATTGTATATAATATTTTATTCAATGCAGGTTACATGAAAGGCCAAGAGAGGTCCTTTGTACGGAATCTGTACAATGAGGTTTTTGATTTCCTGCAGCCGTTGTATTACTATGCTGTGGTGAAAATTGTGCAGAGTAATATATTCTAAGTCATAGAAAATGCGAGACTTGAAATATGCTATCTGTGACATGTCCGAGGACAAAATATTATGCTTTAAAAACATTTTCGAAACATCGTCTTTGGGTTAAATGCGGTATTTTTTGAATGATTTTCCTTATATTTGAAAAAGGCGGCGTGGTAGAAATATAGGAAACTGGATAATACTTACTCATGAGAATAATGAAGGTATTTCACAAAGTGTGTACATTTGCGATTGCGATCGCTGTTGTATGTCAAATTTCAAACATAGATCAGTACACAAGGCTACAATGTTAGGATGGTAAAGGATCATGGGAAGTCTGCTTTAACAGAAGGAGAATAAACTTACTGTAAGGATATTAGTTAATCCATCCACTGTGTAATTGTAATCTTCAAAACCAAATTCTCCGAGCCGAAATGTGGCCAAATCCAGATCACTGTCTAGAATGGCTGATACACTCACTAACTGTGCAGGAGCTGTTGCACTAACATCATTTTCAAATCGTATACGGTATTCCCATGGATTTTCTTTATCTACTTTGGTGAAGTTTGCATCGCCGTGTCCAGGTGGTCCACTGATGTCATTCTGGGTGAAATCAGGACAAAAAATAGAATTTTAGTACTCTATAGAGTGTAACCCCCCCCTCCTCCTCCCTCCCCCAATGTTTTATCCATCCAAAATTTCTTGCTCACTTTTGTTCTGTATTGCCATTTGCATTCCAAGCACTTCACGAGTATCTATCTTCTGATTGATTTCTTCGGCAGTCATATTATTGTTTTCAGATTTATTGAGGCTACGAATTTATTGTTTGAGTTCCATTCAGGAGAAAAACGCATGCGAAAACATAACCTTAGTCCAACTTCGTTGGACGAGTAACAAATTGAAAGAAGCGGTACTGTCAATACGATTCACCAAACAAACAAATAAATATTAGGGTACACCTGATTTGTAACATGTACAGCTTTGAGGTGAGACATTTCACGTGAACACTTTAGCAAATCATGCCTGCCAGGAAAATCCTACTAGGATGATCCTGCCAGAGTAATTCTGGGCAATATATCAATATCATGCCAAGTTCAAATGGTCGATACCAAATTTGTACTTATATCGATACGTGCAATTTCAGTGATTTCGCTTTCACTGTATATCCTCTATCATAACATAACATAACATAACAAAATGACGGGCTAAGAAGGGTTATTCACCCCCATAGAAAGCCCAAACTTACACCACCACCACCACAAACACAAAAAAAAAAAGACGCCCAGAGTTAGATAGCTTATCAATGTTGACTTTAAAATTGTGAACAGAATTGGAGCTAACTACTCACTCAGGCAAACCATTCAACTCATTAACTACTCTTTACGAAAAGCTAAAACGCCGAATATCAATCCATGAGAGCTCTTTGGTGAACTTCAAACTGTTACCACGTGTCACATGTGTATTAACTGAAACATGCAAGAATTAACAGGAAGCCAAAGCATCACTATCAGATAGGAATTTAAAAACCTGAATCATATTGCCCTGTACTCTTCTCAACTCAAGCGTGGTCAAACCAAGAATTTGCAACCTAGATTCATAAGAGAGATTCCTACTTCGGGAATAAGCCTAGTGGCCCTTCGTTGAAGCTGCTCCAAAATGAAGTTATACTTCTCATAAAAGGGACTCCAAGCCTGAATAGCATACTTAAGGTGAGACTGGACTAACTGCTTAAAAACAACTTCTCTACCAGGAAAACAAAAATTTCTTCTAATCTAACCAAGAATCCTATTTGCCCTTGCAGCTGCTAAAGCACACTGTTTAGAAGGCTTCAGATTACTAGTAATGACAACACCTAAATCCATTTCTTGATCAACACAACCAAGGTTTGAAACATTCATTGATATCAGCTTTAGACGGTTGCGCTTTTATGATTGTTTTTTTATTTCAATGTTATTCCCTTCTCATTGCCATACAAAAAATACTAAGAAACGTGTCCGGTTGATACACAGAAATACATCATGAGAAATATCTCATCTTTTTGTCAAACATTTGATAAGAAAATTGTTTGAAATACAAGTTAATATGTATTGTGCATGGCCAAGATAAAAGTTAAATCCATACTCGAGCTTGAAGACCTATGATCTCGCGGCCGGTACCTATCCACAGTTTCCCAAGTAGTAAACTCAATAATCTAAATTGATTTGAAAACCACGGATTTGATCAAAATACAAATTATAAAACTGTAATCGCCTAGGATTTATTTCTCGTTATTACTGACTTAGGAGCGGTCATTACCCTAATATGATGTTGATATAAGTATTATTCACCACCATCCCTCTTAACCATTTCTCCATTTATATGATTTTTATTAAAAGATCTAAACCATTTTACCTCCCATTGCATTCCACCTGTCCATAAATGTCTTATTCATCGGAACTTACTGGGTCAATAGAAATTATCCAAGACGTTATTTTCCTTGATACATCAGAGTACTTTTCAGCAATATTTCTTTTACTGCTCTTTCAGTACAACAAGTACTGCTACCACACGCCTGGATACGAGCTTCCAGCTGCTGTATCGTAGACTGTGGAAGACCATCGAGTCTACCTCGTAACATCTTGTATTTTTCTCCTTGAAGGAACTTCCTTTTGCTCCCGCTTTTCAAAATGAGAATGAAAAGAGGTTATCTTAATCTTATGTAATGCCAAGTATATCTATAAATAGGAATATAAAATCGTCTGTCAAGTAAAATAATCATTGTGCATTTTAGTTGATTGAGTACAATTTAATGCCAGTTGTCGTGCATTACGGACGGTAACATAATTTGTGTATTGTGTTTTGATTGGTCAAATAACAATTACATCAGGTTACACCAACAGAGATGAGCAAATCCGTAATCGTCTTGGATCAATTTACTGTCTGACAGTGTGCTGAAATAAAATGTACGCCGCCACAATAAACTCACGATGAATGTTCTTTAAAAAATCAAATGTTGAAATACATGACGATTCATTAATTCCATAAAAAAATATTGAATTTTAAAGCTCTGGACAAAATGTTTACAAACGACTGGTTACAGGCTAAATGTGACATTACGCTTCAATTAAAATTTCCCAAAGACTTTGTGAATTCTATTACAATATGTTTTCATTTTGTTATGTTTTTAAAGATACTACTGAGTAAAGGAAAAGATGGGCAAAACATGTCCTATTAAGTCTATGTTATACCTCATCTCAATAATGTAACAAAAATGTTTCCAGTTATTCAGTTACGTAATGACACATTTAATTAGATACTAGTTAATTTTTAAAGGAATATATAAAAAACTATTTTGAAGTGATTATATGCCATCAAACTACAGAACTATTGAATTAGACTTACTACACCGTCACTTTCAATACACTTGTGATATTTTTGAAATTGAATTTCTAAAAGGAAAATATTATGAAATTATTTTTCACAAGTATGTCTCTTTGAGTGATGTCCTCTATCACGTAATTTAAGGTCCTAATCGTCACTTCTGAACAATTTTTACTGTATTTTATAGAAAATTAGTTTACCATTTCTACTATTTAATATTTCTAAAATTTATATAGGTGGTGAATTATAGGATTTTTGCGTGGGTTAGCTTTTCTACTTTTCTGATATATCCACTGGTTTCAAGCGCTAATGAACTGTCAGCAAAAATACAATATAATACGATTTGGGGGGAATGTGAAAATTAGGGCGCCAACCATCTACAGAAGATTTTTCTCACGAGTTGGTTTTATACAAATGAGACAACTGTAAACTGAATATATCCTGACAGAATAGTAGTTTCTTCACCATTTTCTTTTCTGTCATAAGATGAATTTGCTTTACGACTGACCTAGCCCATTGAAATCTACTACATGTAAATTACTGTTCCTTGATTTTAAAACTTGTATCGTTATCAAACTAACACAATAATATGCGAATAACTTTATTCCATGGTTTAATCCCTTATATATTTTTTAATTAGCACATTAGTGACAGCGTATAGTTAAAACATCCTGATTTACAAGCTAAAGAGGAATTACTGTACGACATTATTCGTAGCAATATTGCGAAAATCATTCTTACAAAGCTCATAAGATCATTAAAAACTAACTTAAGAAGTATTGGTTCATTAGGAAGAAACTCCTATTTAAACGTTTATACATACTCGTGTAGATTAAGACTTGCCAAAATTATTTGTGTATGTAATTGAAGTGCCCTCTTTTTATGGTTTAATCTCCTAACTAGGCATTTAAACAAATTAGTGACAGGTTACTTGAAATTTCGTTATTTACTAAGCAAAGAGCAATTGTTAAGAACATCCGTATCCCCCCCACCTCTCCCCCCCCCCCTTGCTCTCTTTCTATGCTTGTCTATCTTAAATACTAATCAAAGACAACCAGCATAATCAGAGAATAGTGACAGTCAGTTACCTCTCCGTTTGAGAAATTTCTTGCCAAATCTAGAAAACTTAAGAAACGGAATGTCAATATTGGCAGCAATAGCACCCTTTAAGGAGCAACAGCTTGAGAGAAGTTTCGAGGCATCAAATTTTCCGTCAAGAATTTGTCCAGCTGCCTCACCAGATAATCCAGATATACCACTTGAAAATGTTTTGCTGACGAAATTTTTCGCGTGTGAAAAATATTTGTTTGAGATGAACGGCTTAAGTCGTTTTGCTACTGTTTGTGCTTTTCCTATTAAAAAACCACCAGGAATCAAAGACCCAAGTGCGCCTCCTACAAATCCAGAAACTGCCGATGATAAAATGTCTCGACCTTTTATCTCACTTCCAGTAATTAAAGATGTTCCTACATACAGGGATACGTCAATCACAGCGTTGGCTAGTCCTATTGCAATAGGAAGTGGGAATGCTCCTGTTGGATCGACATAAGATACAGGATTGTTTTCAACATATGCATATAAATTTCGAGGAGACCCTAGTATTCCGAGGACGTCAGGGCTTAAAAATCGTCCTTGTCTTGAATCATACACACGCCTTCTCATTTGGTAAAGATTCCGACTTCCCTCAAGTTTTAAAATTCCCAGCCGTCCTACGAATTGGAATGGATTGAAAATACTTTCTTGAATTGTACGAAGATTTCCGAAAGGGTCATATTCGTAAGAATTAACGGCGTTGCCCTGGTCGTCAACAACTGCAACAACGGACCTGTACGAAAAAAAGTGAACAGACCTAAGTTTTTAACATTTATATCTAGTCTAGATTATTCTCAGAAACAATCAGAGACATGCATATTGCAAGCAAACGTCTTAGGACCGCACGATATTATAATAAATAACGACCTTACTTCTATCTGTCTATACGGAATGGCTTTCCTAATCTGAAAGATAACAAATATACGATATCAGTGGAGTTTTGGAACCCCATATGCCTTAACGGCGTGCGTCCCTATAAACAATGCACGTTACGCAAATGTGCAAGGATATATTCTTTCCTGTTTATAAAACCTACAAAAATCTAATAAGATGCAGAAACTGATATCAAAATGCATTATGTAGACAAAAAAGAAAAATGTGACAACAAGAAAGTAGGTGATGACACGTACTAACTTGGCGGCCAAACAGGCAGTACAATGGAATGTGATGACAAGAAAGACTGACACACGTACTAAATTGACGGCCAAACAGGCAGTATTATGGTATGTGATGGCAAGAAAGACTGACACACGTACTAACTTGGAGGCCAAACAGGCAGTACAATGGAATGTGATGAAAAGAAAGACTGACACACGTACTAACTTGGCGGCCAAACGTGCAGTACAATGAAATGTGATGACAAGAAAGACTGACACAAGTACTGACTTGGCGGCCAAACAGGCAGTACAATGGAATGTGATGACAAGAAAGACTGACACACGTACTAACTTAGCGACCAAACAGGCAGTACAATGGAATAAGTGTACACGGTATATATTTCATATTCCTTACCCTATTCCATCAAATATGTAAGAATAAACCCTGTTCCTGATGATGTCTTCACGGGCGATGAGCCCAAATCTCGGCACATTGTAGAAATATATTTCAACTCCTGATCTTTTCTAAATGAAACCAGAAATTTGTATCAAAGTTGTATTTTTTTCGAACGTCTTTAATTAGAAACGAATAAAGCATGCTACTTGTTATTCAAAATGGAGAAGAGTAGTAAAGGAGAGGGCTGATACATTGCTTAACGAGGCTTTAGGTGTATTTCCAAATCTCTGTTTTCTTCACGTTCAATCTGAAGGCATTTTAAATTCTATAATTTCTTCAAAATTGTTTATTTATAATCACTATGAGACTTTCAATTAATTTTTTTAAATCAGGACCTAAAATTGAAATAAGTATATGTATTGCAGAAGGACCTTATAATCAATGATATTCCGTTACCTTTTACCAAGTATGACCCATCACATGTTCCTCACATCGTTTAAAGAATATAAGGAAAATTAGGCTAAAACCTGAGGGTAATGGTAACAGTCAGTCATTTTAAGGAAAATGTTATTAACTTTGAAAGTCCATTTTAATTCAAATTTCGACCATTGTTCAGTCTTTATGCACATTTGTATTATAGACATTAAAGAAAAGGTTATTGAATGGGTACCTACCTGTACCGCAATATTGAAATGATTATTCAAACAATATTATTATTATTATTTCTATATCAAAATTATATTTAAAAACAGCTTACCAGGGATATGATGTCGGATCCGTAATCCCCAAACGGATCTACTAAGTATGTAGTGTTGCGCTGGGTAGAGCCTATTGTGTTACAATTTGTCTCTTGCAGTGCTCCTAGAGCATTATAACGATAAGTGCATAACTCGTTTGTACGTGAGGTACTGATCAGTTTTCCATCCTCGTTGAAGCTGTACCTCTCTCTCTCTCCGGCTGAGTCGACAAATTGCTCATGGTTTCCGTTAAGATCATATGAGAAACCTCTCTCTCCAACCCGTTGGTACTGATTGAGATTGTTGGTCTCATATGATGTGTCCACGCCGTCAACACTTACGTATCGTCGGTTCCTGGCTGCATCATAGCTGATTTCAGTTTTACTCCCCGAGGGGTCAGTCCATTCCGTCAATTGTCCAGCACCATCAAACGAATACTGCCATCTTTCCTGAAGCTGCTGACCTGTCCAGATCTGAGTTGGAAGATTGAAATCATTGTAATCGTACAGGAAGTTCTTTTCCACACCATTGCAAGTATTGTTCAATTCCGTTAGGGCTAATGTATCATCTTTGTAAGTGAATGTGATTTTGCAACCATTGGAAACCACTTTTTCACTGACCCTGCCAAGAGAATCGTAATTGATGTTAAGGATATTCTCTTTGCTTGCACCTCTTTGAACTTCAATGATATTTCCTATATCATCATAAACATATGAAACACGATATCCTTGATCGTCACGAAGAGATGTTCGGCGGTCACGGCTATCATACTCGTATACAAGTGTCCGCTTATCTGGATAAATCACCATTCGTGGAAGCCCATTGTTTGTGTACTTAATTTTAATGGTACCAAGCTCGTTTGTAGCTTCTGCAACTAATCCTTGATCGTTATAGATGATGAAAAGACTTCGATCTTCATCCGGGATATTCTTTTCTATCGTTAATTCATCTGGATCTACAGTATAATTCGTAAGGATCCCTTTACGACTTGTTCTACTTCCAAGAAACCCATCCTCATCGTAAGTGTATCTTTCTGCTGTACCATCCGGGTAAACTAATTCTTGAAGACTGAAATCATCGTTATAAGTGTAGTTGTATTTATTACCATTACCATCGACATAATAGTCTACATCGCCAGAATCAAGTGTTCTAATTTCTACCCGATCATCTTTGGCGTCCATAACGAAGTGTGTATTTGTAATGACATCAAACTGTGTTTGGAAAACAATCTGCAAAAACAAGACAATAGAATAAAATCTATTAACAAGAAAGCAATCTATGGAGTTGCTGATCTTATCACCTTAAGCATAGTGGGGGAAATAGCTAATAATTTTAATAAAAACTATGGGTGGTAATGGTTAAAAGGGGTCACTAGCTCTTGGACCTTTAAACTTTTGACCCCAGAGTTTACGGGACACAAGTTCATGATGTACCATGTGATACAAACATAGATTGGCATACATGTAGGTTTTGGCACTTTTAAAATGTAAAGTGGCTAAAATAATAAGTATGGGGAAATGGTTAAAAGGGTCACTAGGTCTGTGACCTTTGACATTTAAACTTTTAATCCCAGAGTTTACAGGACAAAAGTTCATGTACCATGTGATACAAACCTAGGATTGGTATAAGTCTTGCACTTTTGGAATTTAAAGTAGCACAAAAATTATACAAATTAGTACATAATCACCCCCTAAAATCACATATTTGACTTCTGACCTCTGACCCTTGACCCTAATCACTGAAACAACATCTGAAAGTTTTCCCATTTATCGTACCCTACTGTATGACACCGTTCATGCTCACGTCACACTTGCCATTCCATAACTATAGGGGAAAATGGTAAAAAGTGGTCAATAGCTCTGTGACCTTTTGACCCCAGAGTCTACGGGACACAATCTCATGTACCAAGGTATCATGGTACAACATAAGGTTGGTATAGGTCTTGTACTTTTTGAGTTTAAAATGCCGCAACATTTTGCATGAAAAACAGTTATTAGACCTTTGACCCATCACCTTTGCCATTTTGACCTCCAGTTAGCTTTAATCTTTGTTAGAATGTTAAACCCTACCCACCTAACTGACCTATGCAATTTGTAAGGATACCAAGTAATTCCTTCAATAAATACAGCCATCACCAAAATCTTGTTTTATTTGACCTGTGACCTTTGACCCTTTGACCCCAAAAACTTGGAGACAAAAGTTCTGGGCTACTGGTATCCATCCACTGATTTAGGTTGATGTGTGTATTGCAACATGGGGTAGCCATGTAGTGTAGGAAATACGGGCAGTTATTTGCCTATACACCAAAGTGACTACATTATCTCTTTCCCACATATATGTATATGTGTGTGATGAGATAATAATACGCAAAACGAAGCCAATACAAATCAAACTGAAATAGGTTAAAAGCGTTTGCATAAACTGATAAATCAATCTTTCAAAGAGAAAACATACCGTGTCACCCAAGTAAGCTTTAGTTGTCCCTCGGAATTCATTTTTTGTGATACGGTAGGAAGATTCTGCATTTTTACGGTAGAACCCTAGTCTCCCATTCGCGTCGTAAATGAGACACGCCTCAGCCCCAGATGGTTGTTCAGAAACTATGACTTTGCCGTTTCCACGATCCTCAGTCTCTGTAGAGTACAACTCCGTCTGACCATCGTAATATGTAATTTTGTTCAAAATGTTCGTGTTGAGGTCGTATGAAAACTCAGCTGTAGCCCTCTCTTCATTACGAACAAATATTAACCTGCCATTTCTGTATCCGTAGCGAGTGGTTTCTCTATTGACTATGACATCAAACAGGTTGTCGTTATCGTCGTACTCGTACCTATTGTGAAAATTAAAGTCATCAAAACTATATTTGAAGAGGTACAAAATCATATGCTACAGAACGAGCTTTAAATTCTGGACAGAACGTCTTTGAATTACTTTCAAAGTACATGTAGTTTTCAGGTTATGGCTAAGCAAAATTCAGATAATTCTTAACGTGTGTAAAAGTTGTGGTGCACGGAAGAGAGGACAGACCAACATTTTAAAACTAGTTCTGTAAATAGCTTCGGTCATAAGATTCAGCCACTAAAACAAATTGTTTTTTGCTGCAAAATTTTGATTTTGAGGGTTCAAAATTTATCAATTGTTTCTATTCAAATTACGATGGTAGAGGATTGAAGAAAAGTTTAATATCAGGAAATTCGTAGATTTACTTGTTGCAATTTCACAAAAATTAAATAAGTTTTGCATAATTTATCATAATAAGGCTTCAAAATGCTATAAACGGTCAACTTAAATCAATTTTGATGTAACATTTAGGCAAATTTCATAGTTTATAACATATTTTATTCCAATTAAGCTCAATTTGTTGCTACCGCCCCATAGATCGTTAAGTACAAAGGTTTTGTTTCTTGATGTATCATAAAAGCAAGGATAGACTTGGTGAGACTTGGCGCAGCAAGACGTAACTGATCCCTTTTTGTAAACTATGACGAAAGCAAATTTAAACAAAGGTTGCACGAAATGATAATACGAGTTCCACCTGAAAAGTAGATTGATTGATGCAGTGCCAGAATATAAATGAAAATAATACAAAAATGGCAATCAAGGGTAATTACAATGTCTGACTGTAACACCACAAAGGCACACATAGTTATGGGTGCTGCCTAGATATTATGCCGGAACTATAAATTGGACCCGTCCTACCTACCTATTAAAAAGATCCAATAACGATCGAATATTGCTTCTTTTACAAAAGACCCGGCTACTTGGGATATAACATTGTCTCAATGTCATTTAGAAAGACGATGATGTGATGTAAGGAAAACGTTATGATAAGAATTACAAAAATATCTAAACAAAAGCTCTTTTCCGATTTTAATTCACAAATACAATTCCATATTTTATGATCAAACTATTATGACGTTCTTAGCCACCACGCCGATAAAACGTTATATATAATAATAATAATAATAATAATAGTAATAATAATATAATAATGATGATGATGATGGTGATGGTGATGATGATGATAACATTGATGATGATGATGATGGTGATGGTGATGATGATGATGATGATGATGGTGGTGATGGTGATGATGATGATGATGATGATGATGATGATGATGATGATGATGATGATGATGATGATGATGATGATGATGATGATGATGATGATGATGATGATGATGATAATAATAATAATAATAATAAAGTAAGCTCTAAGTAAGCTCTAAGTGCATACAAGTAATTAAATTGATAAAGAAGATTGATACATCATAGTAAAAATATTACTTTTCAATAAAACAAAAACAAATATTTAAATCGTTAAAATAGATTGCACCTACAACAAACTGTAAGAAATAAAAATACAATAATTAAATGCAGAATAGGATAGGATTAAACGGTTAGGATTAAAAGGTTAGGAGTAAAAGGTTGGATTAAAAGGTTAGGATTAAAAGGTTAGGATTAAAAGGTTAGGCTTAAAAGGTTAGGATTAAAAGGTTAGGATTAAAAGGTTAGGATTAAAAGGTTAGGATTAAAAGGTTAGGATTAAAAGGTTAGGATTAAAAGGTTAGGATTAAAAGGTTAGGATTAAAAGGTTAGGATTAAAATGTTTGGATTAAAAGGTCACACAAAACAATAAGAAGTAAAAGGCAAAGAGGCATATTACATTAAGAGAGGTCTTTAAAATGTGGTCTAAAAATATGTTTTCAAATCACATTTACAAGAAAAAAGGAAGGTATGGCATCTAATGTGTAATGCGAGATGGCTCCATTCTTTAGGGGCAAACACTTCAAAAGAACGATCACCAATTTTGTTACAGGTT
This sequence comes from Chiridota heheva, assembly GCA_020152595.1. Classification (NCBI taxonomy): domain Eukaryota; kingdom Metazoa; phylum Echinodermata; class Holothuroidea; order Apodida; family Chiridotidae; genus Chiridota; species Chiridota heheva. The sequence continues at coordinate 666,882 of JAIGNY010001387.1, forward strand.
TTGGGTATGTGCAGTAAGTGATGGATTGAGGACCTTAATGTACGAGTGGGTTGGTAGACTAATTAAATTTCTTAGATAATCAGGGGTAGTGCCTTGCAAACAATTAAAACAGAGAATTGAAACCTTAAAACGCACACGATAATCAGCTGGCAACCAATGACGATGAAATAAAATGGGTGTTATGTGCTCTTTAGCCGTACGTGTTATCAGCCTCGCTGCAGAATTTTGAACTAATTACAAACGGTGAATATTAGACTTGTTGACACCAATTAAAAGCAAATTTGCATAATCAATTCTATACATCACAAGAGCATGGATAAGGGTTTTCGCAGCATCAATATCAAGAAAATGTCGAATCTTAGCAATTGATCGCAGATGATACATTGTACTTTGACACTTAGCCATTACAAACCTTTCCATTGACATTTCAGAATAAAATATTGCACCTAAGTTGTTTACCATAGAAGTATTACATATAGTAACACTATCGACATTTAATGACATGGCTGGTGTTTTCCTGATATTGCACTTGCTACCAATTAAAAGGGACTTAGTTTTTGTTTTTATCATTTAATTTTAAGCAGTTTATCATCATCCATCTCTTAATGTATCTGATACAGTTCTAAAGAGAAAGTATCTTATCATGGGAGTCCGAATTATCAAACAATATATACAATTGGAGTATCATCTGCATAAAAATGGTATCCAACACAGTATCGTCTGATGATATCGGCCAGAGGTGTAGTATACAGGGTAAACAGAAGAGGACCTAACACAAATCCTTGAGGCACGCTTACATAAAGTTGGATAGGATCTGAGTCGATGCCATTCACAGTCAGACAGTGATTCGTTGAGATGTCTGCTAGGTATGATTTTATCCAATTTGAGCACAATCTTTGATACCAAAACGCGTTTACAAGCGATTCAATAGAGTTCATGATTTAAAGTATCAAACGCTGCACTTTGGTCTAATAACACGAGGGCGATCATTTTTCAATTATGTAATGCACTCACAATGTCATTTTGAACTCGGAGTGGTGCTGTTTCAGTCGAATGAAAGCGACGATACGCAGATTGAAAAGTCTCAGCAAGATGATTGACTGCAATGTATTTGTTAAGTTGGTAGACGACCACTTTCTCACAGATTTTGGATTGAAGCTTAAGCTGGATACGGGCCGATAATGTTTGTAGTCGTTAGTCTCTAGACTTGATTTCTTCAGTAGAGGTTTTACAATAGCTTTCTTCATAGCAGGGGGAACGACGTCACTCTCAAGGGATATATTATTAAGTTTTGCGATAAAAGGAGCTAATTTAGAACTACTTAGTTTTACATGATGTGTTGGGAGTGGGTCCAGTTTACAATATGCAATTGACGAATGATGCATAAGTGTGCTTACTTTTTCAACAGTTACACCCATACACGAACACAGAATGCTAGTTGCATTACAAGTCTTTTTGAATGAATCATTTTCGACCTTTCCCTATAAACTCGATTCAATGTTTGTATGTATATTCAAAACTTTGTTCTTGAAAAATTCAGCAAACTTGTTGGGAAGAACATGAGGTTCTGAGTCACTTGAGTTTACAGGATCAGTTGGGTATACAGAATCAGTTGGGTATACAGGATCAGGTGGGTATACAGGATCAGGTGGGTATACAGGATCAGTTGTGTATACAGGATCAGCTTTTCCATTGAGTAGCGCTTTCTCTGTGTTGCACAATTTTCTTTTATGTGACTTTGAATCAATAATTATGCTCCTATGATAGTCTTTTCTGGCTTCATCACAGAGAGATTTAACATATTTCTTTTGAAGTCGTCTGCGTTTAACTTTCGCCTCTCGTATAAGAGGATTGTATTATTCTGTATTTGGTCTCACTGTTATTGTTTTAGTCGATTGTGGTGCATGTTTTTCCAAGATGGAAATCAAATTGGAATTATAGCTTTCAACAGCTTCCGACATATCCATTGATACGCAGACATGCAAACTAAACGCTGGAATATCACATTGAAAAGTACCAGTGTAAATTGACTTCAAATTCCTTGATTCAACCAATTTATGTATTGATTCCAGCTTTTTAATGTTAAGTAATGTATCAATAAAACGATGATCCGAGATGAGTGTATGATGGAGATACAGATGTGCTAACTGATATAGCTGGTAAAGTTCTTGTAATAACATTTTCAAAACATTGACCAGCGATACGACTTGATTAAGATATGAGTGAGTTTAAATTAAAAGAATGAAGAAGATCATTGAATCTCTGAGTTTCAGGTTAAAGGTTACCCTCAAGATGTAAGTTGAGATCTCCTATAACGAGAAGTTCTTCCGAGGGTGAAGACATGTCAGCGAGAACGCCAGAGAATTCATCTATGAATTAACTCTTGGAATTTCCAGGCTATGCTGGTGGGCGATATATAACCAATAACATGATTGAATTAATACCGGACGTCAAATTACAAAAGATATTCTCCAATGTCTTAGATTTGTCGCTTTTAAATTTCATACATATGTTGGATTTATAAAGTAACCCAGCACCACCACCTCTTGTCTTTGATTCTCGGGGTGCACTTAGCCAGGTGTTAGCTGACTAATACTGGGATCACCTTGATCTTGGGCAAGCCATGTTTCTGTGATTGCGAGAAGATCAATCATTATCACTGACAACTTTGTGCTGTAGTTTAGTTTTGTTTCTTACAGATCTTGCATTGAGGAGTGTCGTTGAGAATTTACTAAATGAAGGGGGTTGTGCAATTTTGGATTTATAAGATTTCGATGTTTTGACCGAAGTTAAGCATTAGAAGAACTCCATCTACATATTCCACGACAACGAAGCAAATCATATCTAATTAAACAGTCAAAAACAACCTTTTGAAGATAATCCCTAGGACTTTGTCTATTCAGACGCAAAAGCTGAGTTACACTGTATTTCAGCATAGTTGAGCAGATTAAAGATACTTCAGTTTGATGAAGATTTCAACGTGAAATAGAGCAGTGGCAGTGAAGCGGAATCATTACACACTAAATTATGAAAACAGCAAATATCGCGGAAAAGACATATACACAAAATTTACTTTCGATGTCGTAGGCAAAACAGAAACACAAATTTAAAAACAATTATAAAATATTCCAAACTTTACAGTAACGATGTTAATCAAGGGCCATCTTTGGTACTACATAAACATGCAAGTCCATATTATATTAGCATATACGTGGTAGAAATCTGCAAAAACGGTAGATTTATAGCTCAAAAAGCGTCAGCTAACAACAGCGCCAACAATAAACGTGCATACAAATAATGCATACAAACTGTGATTTAAAAAAACGTAACACCGGTGCAGGTTCAGTAGCATTTGAGCGAAATCGAGGACGAAATATTTGGATTTTGAACTTAATGATAGAAACAATGGTCTTCACAAAAAAAAAAAAAAAACTTTGTTAAGCCAAGGAGGTACCACTTTAGACGCCTTTTCGAAACTCGAAAACTGATGTGCTCAGATTTAATATCTAATTCATTCATTTATTTATTTGGTGCTCTAGGCCTTTGAACCCTTGTCACATTTACATTTACAATATCATACAGACATAATTATTTTACAATCACATGATGTGCACCTGTTGTCAAAGTGAAGAAAGGTACTTAACGTAATTAAACAACGTAATTAAACAATGATGATGATGATAATGATGATAATGATGATGATGATGATGATGATGATGATGATGATGATGATGATGATGATGATGATGATGATGATGATGATGATGATGATGATGATGACGACAACGACGATGACAATGACGATGACGATTGGTGATGACGATGACGACGATGATGATGATGATGCCTGAACTGTTGAAACAACGGTGTATACGTTTCGAAATAAAACGTTTGAGATGCATATACGGATTGATACAAGGAACAAAGGGGATACACATGTGTTAACGTCAGGCTGGTTCACGGGACTTCAATGCATGCACAACAGAATTTGAAAGAGACAGACAAATAGATTTTTAGTCGTTATTTAGGAGAGAGCTTAATTTATTTATGCAAGTCAGAATGGGTTGAATGATAATGCTATTTTCAATCGATGTAAAAAATGCTACATGTCCATAAACCTTTAAAATGATGTGCATCAAGTGGTATTTGGAGAATACATAACAGGTGGTTGAACCTCACACAAGCTGTCTGATACTGAAGAGTTGGATGCAGATGCTTAAACCAATGATAGATATTGCCTTAACTAAAAACATGAATATAGCTTCATTACAATTACATCACAAATATTTCGAGCTACTACTTAATGGGTTCACTCCGTAGGTGGGGGAGGAAGGGGGGAACTTCCACATTTGAGGTATGTATGTACATATGCACATACATACATACACACATGCATACACACATACATATAATCATACATACATACATACATATAATATAAATATATATTAACATTTTATATATATATATATATATATATATATATATATATATATATATATATATATATATATATATATATATATATATATATATATATATATATATATATATATATATATATATATATATATATATATATATATATATATATAATAAACGTATGTGTGTGTGTGTGTATGTGTGTGTGTACCCTCCAAGCAGGTTCCTTTTTGCAGCATTTTTGTAGTTCAGGTGTCTTTTTCATCATTTTCGTAGTGCACCTCCCAAACAATGCTCTTCAACTCTGTTAATTTCGTACTGCTGGTCCATTCATTTTTACAATATTTTTGTTGAATACTTGACACTGCAGGTATCAAAATTGATTTCTTTCATACTGTGGGTATCAAAATTGTATAATTTCATACTGCACCCAGGAGAAAATTCCAGTTGGGATTCCCAATTGGTCTTAACTATTCCCAACTGGTCTATGCTATTTCCAATTGGTTTTTGCTATTTCCAATTGGTCTATGCTATTTCCAACTGGTCTATGAAATTCCCAACTGGTTTGAGCTTAGAAAACCAATTGGAAATATTAATACCAATTGGGATCTTACCATTTCCAACTGGTCTTGACAATCCCAACTGGACTGAGCTTGAAAACCAATTGGAAATATTAATACCAATTGGGATCTTACCATTTCCAACTGGTCTAGACAATCCCAACTGGTCTGAGTTTAGAAAACCAATTGGAAATATTAATACCAATTGGGATCTTTTAATGTACAAATTAACCTACTATATCAATCTTAAATGACATACATCATTTGGAAACATCCTGAAATGAATAATAGATACACACAAACAAAACTAAACAGTAATAATTTTCTATGGTTGTCTATCTGCTTTTTTTGACGTTGTGAAGGACCAGGAATAATCATGTGACAACAAATTACAGAATTATGTATGTTTGAACAGCCAGGTAAAGTCTGTTTAAATACACCTCATTATCACTACATAGGAAACCATGTTTTAAAAGCCATTTCCATACGTTCAGAATCATGCAGTCACAATTATATGTAATGTTAGTAATGTAAACCAAGGTTTACATACCGGTACCCAAGCCTCGAAAAAATTATCTCGCCAACTCATTATTTGCAAGTGCAAAAAGTTGCACTCTCCAAGCTGGGGAGTAGACCTATAGGCTATGCACGTAACACTTTGAACATAGAAACATATGAAGTTCTTGTGGAACAAGATATGAGGAACAATTGGATATATAAATAATCCCAAAGATAGTTATTATTTCAACAAAAAAAAAAACCCTTTCCAAACAACAGCTTTTTTATCCTACCTAAAGCAGAATTAACACTTGTAATGTAAATAATGCGTATACTGTATGTATGTTATGACATATTTGATGGCGAGTGGAGTAATTGGTGATTAAGAATTCAGACCACTTGCCAGAATGGCAATTTAAACAATTTAATTTTGTCATTGCCTGCCGGTACCACATGAAAACAAAAGCTACATACCAGCATTGCAGATACATTACTCATTATCTTTGTTAGTTACCACACTTTTTGGCCCTGCTTAAACTGATATTCAACATTTAGTGCATCTTAATTTCAACATAAAATTTTAACAAAAATAACATACCAAACAAAAAAATTAATGGAAAACTGCATAGAAGTGAAGACTATGTAAGCCTTTAACCATCAAACTCAGAAAACAGTTTCACTTTTTCAACTAAAGTTATATTCTCTTCCACCTTTAATAACCCATGCTTAATTTCTCTAAGCTGAAAGTAAAAGATTTAAACCGGAATTAGTAATTTTTTAGTCACAAAACTAAGTTTCTGAGCTTGGAAATTCACTTTTTAGACTTGAAGACTGGACTGCAGCCATAATAACAAGCTACTACCTCATTACAGTTGCTATCCCACCATGCAATGCAAACATTTCAATTTAAAGACAACCTAGTTCTTCTGTGGAAATGTCTTTGAGAACATCGTTTTGAATCTTTGTCATCCTTGGATAAAAATACCTTTATTTGCCTAAAGACCCTCAAGATGGGTAGAAAAAAGAACAAAGAAATACTTGGAACCAATATAAAATTCAATGGTGTGTCATTTTAAAGGAAAAAGGCAATAGAATTGTCAACTCAAAGTAACACTAGAAATGAAAGTGAGAGCAATATCTGAGTATGCAAGCTGTGTAGACCCTAGTGAAATTGTAACTGTAAGTGTAAACCCAAGGAAACTAGCATCAGCGGGGTGAAAAGAAAGGTTTCTAGTGCTTCTGAGAGGAAGATAAACCCAGCTTATATTTCACATAAAGATAAAAGGACATCATCTGATATAAGAGATCGACTTTTGTGCCCTGAAGGATACCGTAGCCTACATGGATATGGGATCACTCTCTGCTCTTCAGCAAGCACATCTTTGCAATGAAGGTGAGTAACGTTAGGCCGAACGTTAGGCCTATTTTTATTTCTGAATCTGAATAAGTTGAGTCTGCAAAAATCCTTTCGGAGTACATGAACGCCAACCAAGAGTAACAAAATCAGTTTAGTATAAGTTTAGCTTTAAAACTTTAGACTAGGTGCATGTACATTGTCTGGCGGTTTAGTTTGGGGAAACGAAGAAGTATTTGAACTTGTATTCTTTTTAGCATACAAAACCTGGAAATTCAGATTATACCTCAAAACGTAAGAAAAATGGACCTATTCCGTATTCGAGTAGGCTTATTTGAACATCCGGGACTCTTTGTCGCTGAAAACCGATTTGTGCACAAGTGAACGCCATGCTTTATTCTAGTTTCTACTGTATGAAGCCTAGGCACGATACATATTTTTCTACGATATTTCTTTCACATTTGCAACAATTTCCTGCAAAAATACCCAAGCGAACGTAGAGATTTACTAAGCTCTAAACTTGACCGATTTCACACTGGATGTAGGGCCTACTGTAATGCCTAATGGTAAAATGATTTTTTTTTTCACTGACAAACAGCTTGTTCAGATTTACGCATATTATTGTTACGTCATCCCGAATACTTTAATATAACTAAAATATTACACTTTTAAGCCTTTTTGAGGTATAACTCCAAAAGCAATTGTTAAAGCAATTTTCTCTCCAAATTTTAGAGATTATAATATAATTATAACCCAGAGATACGAATACAAATTGGGGGTGCGATATTTGTTTGGGCCCATATGTACACTGTTTTTGACAAAATTTGAAGGGATTACAATACGCGACTTCATGGTTTCAATGACTTAAAGGTCAATACAGTACTGAAGTTGTGATCACGTGATACCTCTAAACATGCAGACGAGATGGTTTTCTACCAGATTTGTGTTCCTATGTGCGATGCAGCCAATTAGATGTTGTGATTTCTTTAGTAAGAAAATGATTTTTCATGCATTTATCTAAGACACTTTTTGTTGTCTTTTGAGTTAAAAGTTGCTTCGCTTAAGATATACATTAAAATACGTCAATATTTATTGACTTCTGCATGTTCAGTGTCTTTAAAAACAAGTGCAAAAATGGCGCCCTCTCAGTAGGAAATACAAAACAAGTGGGACATAGCGTTCAAAGGTAAAGTTGGCCCGTTTTTACCCAAAAAGTTATATACTAGTTCCACAAAAATAGTGAAGAATTGATATGTTCAAACTTATGATGGAGTTTTAATGTTTCTGTGATTTATTTTTTGAGAAAGAGACAATGTAAATACAATACCTTTTAGGATAATGGGTGTTTATTTGAAAATTTATGTACATATTTTCCATTCAATTCTGTAAATTTACTTTAAAATTTGTACTTTCCAATATTTTTTGCTGGAGCAAGATTACCTTAAACAAAACAGTTATATTATTTCAATGTCACGTCTTGCAATTTGCATATTGATATTTCGATATATTTCTAGCAATATATCGATATTGTCTGAAGTGAATATCGCCCAAGCTTATTTAATATTCAGGTCATTATAAACTAAAAATCCCAATCTCTTTTTTTCTTTTTTTTAACTTGCAGGTTATCTTTTACTACATGAGGATCCAGGTGCTCGAAATGGAATGTGCAGCAAATTGTTTTTGTGTTGCTCTGTGTGCAAGCAAGGGGAATCTGTTTTAAAGATCTCCAAGTGTTTCAACTGCGGTGAAGGGGAAGCCATATGATGTAAATAGTCAAAAGTTCTGTTGCTGCAACAGAAATTGGAACAAGCCATTAAGGATCGTAGATTTTTATGCCATCATGAACATGCAGCCATCTGTTGTTGGCAATTCTTATGCACAAAACATTAACAAACTTTCCAATGTTTCTGAAAAAATGGTCCAGTCTGAAATGAAAGCTGCAACACAAGACTTTAGAAGCTCCACATGTCAGAGGATGATACAATAAGTTACACAAGTGTGATTGATGCATGTGTCAGTTTTGATGGGACATGGTCGGTCAAAGACGGGCCATACTGCTAACCATGTACAGTGTAGGTATTGCTAAATGGATACAGGGGCATTCATAGATTGTGTGTGCCTTTCAAAAGTTTGCGGAGAGTGTAATATCTGTGCAAAATGGAACAAGGAGAGTGAGAAGTACAAGGCCTGGTATTCTGCTCACAAACCATTTTGTCAAAAGAACTTTGATAAGAGTAGCACTAGTATATTGTAGAAACAGCCGCAGCTAGCATCTTGTTTCCAACAGGTCAGTTGCCATGCATAATATGAGGTATGCTTACATGGGTATATGATGGGACAGCAAGACTTTCACTGATGTTCAAAAAAGTATTTGGAGATTGACAGAACTGGATAAAAGTTGGGAAATTGGACTGTATTGGACATCTTGGAAAACATATGTACAAAGCCCTGGATAATTATATGGGAGCAGCCATTTTGTTTTCAAAACATGCAGGAAGTGAAGTCCTTAACTCAACAATAATGTTTTTCTTTATAAATTATAATTTATATCTGAATTTCTACTCCCATGAGAACTGTTTTCATGGTGTGAGGGTCTAGGACATGATTGTGTACACATGTTATTACCAAAACATTTCAAAACTAAGTGTTAACCCTTACTCTACCAGCACTTTTCTGAAAATGCGCTCGGGAGGCGGGGGCAAATATTGGGCACCCAAAACGGCGATAATATCATCGCCACGTGGTAGAGTGAAGGTAAATCAAGGGCTGATTATTGAATGGTCCTCTCTTTCAAGCAGCAGAATCTAGCTTGTTCTGCTTCAGTGACCCGCTGGGCTGCCCACCGGGATTATGCTGCATATATTTTTGAGTTGGCACACTTGCCGCGGGTTGATTAACCCTTACTCTACCAGCACTCGGTAGGCGGAGTCCAAAATTGGGCACTTAAAACGACGATAATATCGCCGCGTGGTAGAGTAATGGCTAACATGGCAGGCTCTATGTCTTGACTTAAAATGAGGATAATTGAGATCATATGAATTTGCTGGTTTGGGTAATTTATTCAGATTTGTATCCTTAAATAAAGTAATGGTTGTTTCTGACTTTGTGTCTCCTTTAAACATTTTGGCTTTCAGTCCATTATTGATGTAGATCTTTTTCTGCAATGTGTTGTTTGGTACGTGTCCCTACAATATGAGGTGACAGCAAGTTAGGAATTTTGATTTCTAGTAAGAAAGTTTTAGTCATGTGATATGGATAGATTGGGATTAGATGATTCACTGCATTTATCAGAATATCTATACTGTTACATTTACACAATCTACATTTACTCCATCCAGTAATTATTGCGCAAGAGGATCTGTAGGTACTGTATATTAACATATCTATTATTCATTGTTTATATTGTTAAAATATATTTATTGTTAAAATATAGTGCATCCCTTAATCTGAATAAATGAAACAACTCCATAACACTATTGTCTGTTTTAGCTTTTATTTTTATTTTAATATTGTAAATAAACATTTGGATTTTAAGATTTTGACTGTACTGTAAGATTTGTTTCCAGAGGATTTGGTTTATATATTCCAGCTGGAAATATTAGACCGGTTGGAAATAGCTAAGACCATGTTGGGACCAGCTGAATATAAGCAAGAGCAATTGGGAATAACCAGACCAGTTGGGAATCAAAGACCAGTTGAAATTACCAAGACCAGTTGGAAATAAGCAACACCAATTGGGAATAATGAAGACCAATTGGAAATAATGAAGACCAATTGGAAATAACGAAGACCAATTGGAAATAACGAAGACAAATTGGAAATAACCAAGACCAGTTGGAAATCAAAGACCAGTTGGAATTACCAAGACCAGTTGGAAATAAGCAACACCAATTTGGAATTACGAAGACCAATTGGAAGTAATGGAAACTAATTGGAAATAACGAAGACCAGTTGGAAATGAGCAAGATTAGTTGGAAATCGACCAAAATTCTAATATTGAATTTTTTTTTCAATTGGAAAAGAATTTCCATTTGGAAAAAATCCCTAACTGGAATTTTCTCCTGGGCAGGTACCAAAAGAAAATACTTCGGGTATGGTTTTCGGTTAATGGGCTGCAAACCCCTACCACTTTTAGTATGAAGTGCCCACAGGGGTCCACTCGGATGTAAAATGAATTAATTTTCAATAGACTGGCTTCGTGTACATAAAAAGTCATGTGCTATTATCTATTTGGGCCATGCAAAACCGGGGATAAGCACCAGCCTTATGGGTATAATGGCTCGGTTGGATTTAACTTACACTTTTACGGACATTGACAGGTAACATATGCTTACCTTGCTCTCCTATCACCACTTTCATTTCCGATTGACACAGACACCTGTGATACAAGATTCCTGTTATTATACATAATTCTCATTTCAGCACCAGATGCAGAAGTAACCTCGTCGGAAGATTCGTGATGGCGTTAGTGGTTACCTGGAGATACGACATATCATAGTCTGTGCGGATTTCCTTTAGGGCAAGGGTGGTACTGTCGAAAACAAATTCTAACTGGATACCAGTCAGGGTGTCTCTGAAGACAATATCTATTAAAAGATCAATTGGAAGTGCAAATTTGTACAAATTGTCGATTCATATTTCATTAATGGAAATTGTGTTCGCCGTGAGCTTGAAATGCGGAACCGAGAGCTGATACAAGCTCTCAGCCGCCTCTCATAAATAGAAGCCTGCAACGATTTAGGTTTCCTTTTTTCAGATAAATAGTATGTTTGCGCTTGCAGTAGCCTTAACCTCAGCACGACATGATACTGAAATAAGTTTTAAACGGGCAAACATTGGAAGCTTATTCAATTTCCATATTTTGATTTTACCTTTGGTAGTAGTTTTCACTAATTTGAAATTTATTGCTTCTAATAAGTTTTAGTGTTTTCTTCACAAGAGCCCGCAAGAACACGAACTTAATCTGAAGGCAAGTGTATTCAAGTTTACAGGTCTGTCTCATTTATGAACAAACGACTGGTCCGAAAAATTACTGTGTAGGGTTGATGCCTGCATCCCGACATTCTTCAAACGTCTTTTTGTATTTTATTTTATTTTCCTTGGATTTGATGTCTTAACAACCATTGAATATGACAGGAAAGCAGTAAAGAGATTATAGTAAGGAAATTATAATTTACCACCTGAAGATATTTAAAATAAATTCAATTGGTAAAAAATCAATGAACTAATTTTCTTTCAAAATCAATTAACGTTAAGAAAGCAGCAATACGTGTGCCACCATCTACAGTCAGACTGTAGGCTTTCCGCAGAAGTCATTTGTACACAACTTATACATGTCCTTTAAAACTAAATATCTCATTAATGGAATAAGATGTTCAAGAATTTTTTTTACCAATTGATCTCTTCCTTAATATAATATAAGAATTAGTTCCAGATATCACACACCGTTAGCACCACATTGATCAAAGGTTGGCATGTAGGCCTATTGGTGAAAAGGTTGGCATGCCATGCTAAGGTTAGACAAATGATGGTCAAACGTACTGTATAAGTAAGGGTACCTTATCTTACAGGTAACGTTTTCCCGACGTACCTAACGTAAACTGCAAACGTAGACCAACAAAATTGTACTTTCATGGAAATAATTTTTTAATTAGGACTTTTGTGTATACCGAGATATCTCTTTCATCATCCTTCCATCAGCTGATTTTGTTTGTTGATGAACACAGAAAACCCTTCTCTTCTTTTGAAAATTGTACTATTTGTAGACAAGCTTAGTGAAACAGAACTAAAACCTTAAGTAATGACGGTTAATTGATTGAAATTCACCGTTTCTTATTGTAAGTTTCATTTGTGTTTTATGTTAGATGTATACATTTATTTGAATGTTTCTTATATGTTACTTTGTTATGAAAAAGGTTTTTCGCCTAATCATTGAAACTGAATTGAAAGCATTCTTCCACAGTATTTGACTTAAATCAATAAGACTTACCGGAATCAACGGTATAAACTATTCCACGGAAGCTCCGGTAGATGTCCATGTCACCTTTGATGAATTTGTAGTACTCAAAATTTTCTTCCAATATTACAAAGGATTCGGAAATTTCCACAATCTTTGTATTCCTGTTAAAAATAAACGGTTATACTTAAGTGATAGTAAGACCTTTAAGAACTTGTAGTATATGGAATGACACTTCACGCTAGCTGGAAATCTGTAAAACGTAAAAAATGTGAAACGTTGAAGAAGTCAACATTTTCTTGCACTAACGAAGTTTTATGTTGTGTATTTTCAATAATAATGATAAGGAGAAGCTCGTAAACTGACGGAATAATCTGGAAAGGTCTAAGAAGGCCGACTATTTACGGATATTTAAAATGATACAATTTGTAGAAATATAATTCTTAATATAATGAATGTTAGAGTTACCATAACAATGATGTCCATCCTCTGCCGAAAGCACCATTCACCGACTGATGAGAAACAAACGATGAGAGACTTCTACTCATTTGAAGATTCAGAAAGAAATCAAATTCCTCCTCCGATGCCTCAAGATCTGCAATGTTCAGAGATTCCCCGCTCAGAAAACCGTTTGCAATTCTTAATTGGTAGGCAACGATGTCACTAACCCTCATCTGAATTGCTCCGATAAGACTTAAATAGTTTAGTAACGATGACGTGTGTTCAATAAATGAGCTCTGAGTCTCACCAACGTTTGATATGAAGTTTTTCCAAACTGGATCCCATCTGGAGTCGTCATACATAAATGGTCGAAGGCTATCTTTCATATCTAAAAATAAGTGAGGTGTATCGTTGTCTTCCATTACGGTGTAGATAACATGTTCTGTGTTTAATACAAATATTCGATTCCCATCTATCAATCGAAATTCAAAACGGAAAACTTCGAGAGTTTGTGGTCGAATTATACCAGCTGGTCCACTTGACGATATGGCAAAAAAGATTTCCGCAGTTTCAGTCCATACCGTTTCTTGATTTCGAATGAGAATTCTGATTTCCGTCCCGGAAGACACCGAGAATCTCATTAATGGCGCTAAAACATCTGTATCTCCAATATTTTCCACTGTTACAGAAGCAGAGCCAATTTCGAATGGTCGAAGGCGGGGTGGGACGTTTAAAGAAAAGTTAAGAGTACCTACAACTCCAGAGAATATTTTTATTACATTTGGCTTACTAACTTCCTGTTGTTTTTCTGAACTCACAAGCTTAAAGTTCAGATAATCACCGACCTGAAAAATGGACAGGTCAATTGTGGCGTAAAGCTCTGTTGATGAAAATCGGAAAATTTGATGCGCATTTTGTTCTTTTGTAGTATTAGAGATACATGCAACGGCAGTAACGTCTTCTGGAAAAGCTGTTCCAGTGACCTTAAAGGTTACATTACCAAGAGGGGCAGCTCTGACGGGGGATATAGAAAGGATATCGAATGTCGCAAGAGTAGCTGAAATTGTTATTGATGATGACGCAGCTGCTGAATTTTCACTTTGTAGGTTGCCACTATTTTGAATCATCAAATAATAACTCCCCTGTTTTGTTGATGGGACAACAATTGTCTGACTTGGTGAGAGGCGTTCTTCACCTGAAAAATCAAATTCATTGGGTGTTGCTACATCGCCATACTTAAGAAATATACTATTCACATCAAAATCATTTTCACTCAATAGTGTAACCAAGAGAGGCTTCCCGGCAGGTACATTAAGGATATGATACGCAATCTGGCTGTCGATTCGAATATTTCTCTGTATCGTCGTCCCGAGTTCTAATACGGGTACCGTTACGTTCGTGGGGAGCGTCGAGTATCCAATATCATTCACAGGGTTAGCATCTCGAATATTATTTCTTGTTCTAACAATTGTATGATACTCCCCAGTCTTCACCAATGGAATTTCTTCAGTAATTGTGAAATTGGCTGATGTTTCTCTCGATTGTAAAGATATGGAGCCACAATTTCGACCTATTTCTTTATCCTGAATATTGAAAATTACGTCGTCTGAGAGGTAAACTGTATCACATTTGTAACCATAAAGTTCTTCCGTTCCATTGTTGTGGAGCTTCCAGCCAACTTTAATGTCTCCGTCGTGCTCAACACTTGATGATGAAACAACAGACGTCACGGCCAAGTCTGTTCGAAAATGTTCAGCCACTGATATTGTTATATTTGCTTTGTTATTAGATTCATCACTCTCATGTAATTCTGATCGGGAGTCAATACACAATAACAAATAGTAAGTATCACTTGGAATGCCGTATGGAATTTGTATCGTCAACGCAATTATCACACCTTCCATGGACTGAAGAACATTTTGCGTGAAACTGGTCTTGATTGGTCGATCGAAAGGATCTAGCTCTAGGTTTTGGCTGAGATAGATTGTCTCAAACCAAAAGTTTGAAGTTGAACCACCTCCAATATTTGTAACATTGTACGAAATTTGAAATGGTTCACCAGTACGAACGGAAAGTGTTTCATTTAAGAAAGTGGCAACAATGTCTGGCATAGGACCCTGGTAAAATTCTACCGTTGTGCTAACACGATTGTTCAATCTACTTTGATCCCTTACCCTCATATTACCATCTATTTCTATTTCTATATCTGCAATTCCTTCCTTTAAAATTGGGATAATCATATTGATGTTCATGAAGTATGCTTGATCCTTGCGAAGTATTCCTAACCTTGTTTCACTTGTCAGAGTTGTACGCACTGATCCTTGGATGATATAAATGAAATCAATCCATGATGTTTCGTAGGTAGTGAATCCAATATTTCGCACAATGAATGATATGTTCACACTTTCGCCAAAAGATATTCTCCCAGTTGGAAAACTCATTAGTGTAACCGAGAGATCCGCCAATTCGGGTTCTGGCAAGAGAAGAACAACCTTAGAAGATATGATGGATTCAAAGTTGTCCCTTACATTTTGCCCAGCAGTCAAAAAATAATCAGATACCATAGTAACATAAACTCTTCTATTCACTATACGCGGTAGGACAATTTCCCCAGCACCTTCATAAGACTGCAAGTGTTGAAGTGAGCCGCTACGGTGAAAAATAGTTAACAAAATGGCATCTTTATTTATAATTTCGTCTGAATTGTCAGTAAGGAATATCACATCATACCATTCTCGGGGTATTACCATTGTGTTTCCAATATTTCTAACTCTCCAATTGACTGTTAAAAGGGTTGATATGTTTGTTGGTTTCCAACTAAGAAATGTGCTCTGAAATTTAGGTCTAGGTGCTTCAAGAATTGTCACTTGTATATAACGCACTCTTTCCTGTGGATTACTACAATCTGGATTTTCTGTTAACTCGTTAAAGGAATCTTCAGCAATAAGAATGTAATTGATACCAATGATGTCTTCTGGAATTGAAATTGTCTGCTTTATAGTCGACGATTCTCCAGGTTGAAGTGTACCTTGATGTACAATAGATCTAATCTCTGTAGCGCTTGCAGACACGGATGGTGTTGATGAAATATAAATACTTTCGACCCATGTTTTTTCTGATGTCGGAAAATTACCTGAATTGGAAATACTCCATGAAATAAAAACCATATTACCAGCAAAAACCTCGTTCACTTCTCTGTTTGCAATCGATGTAATACGTAACCCAGTAATCGTTAAATTGGATGAGAAACATGGAATGGTGACAAGAAGTGAGTAAGCGTTGTTTTTTTCGTTTTCCTCTAGCACTCGACGGTAGGTATCGATTTCAATTGTCACCTCAACAACCCCACTGTACAACCGAGGAAGGATGAAAGATTTGTTTTGTATCATGTAATCATCGCCACTTCCAAGGTTTCCGTTGGCAAGTGAAGTCCCTACATACTCCAACGTTGTTACAGAGGGAAACCTCGGATTCGAAATGTAAATCCAGTCAAAAATATCTTCAGATACCGCTAAGTTTCCGCTGCCGATGTTTTGAATAGTCCAATCACCTACGAGCTGAGCAGTGTAGGTGGTGTAGTCTACCTTTATTTCTGCCAATCCGCTGACAACTCTCAAATCCGGTAAGGACTGAGTGATTGTTATTTGAGTTATAACTTCGTTGTTATCTTCATCCATATGCTCAAAAACAGTGTTGGTATAGTCAGTTTGAAACACGATTTCATAGGTACCATCAGGTAGCTGAGGATCAACACGATACTCAAAGGTTTGGCGATAAGATGAGCCTATCTGCAGAGTTTGTGGATTAGTTTGTATAGTGATAGTCATCCCAAATCGTCCAATCGATCGTAAGACCTATCAAAAATTAAATGTGAGAAATAGCTGATTACATGAAAGAAAAGCTAATCGAAAGAAAGGAAACATATTGCTTCAATGGCCTTCCTTTGTTCCGTTTTCGCCACGTACATTCTATCGCTTTTCATATTCTCCTCTAAATGCAGTGCTTACATACTATGTGATCATCCGTGCGAGCCATTTGGCAATCTTTTACGAAAATTGAAGCTGCAGACGTCCTGTAGTGACATTTTGTTAAAACTTATTGATGACATCTAGCGGGAACACAGAGCGATGAATTTATTTCAGCAATATCTCTGAAGAATACACTTCCTCCGGAGTTAATATGTTATTGATTTAAACTTTATTACAAAAAAACACAACATATTCAAGCATCACGCTTCTTACAGGAAGTCACACGCTCTCATTAAGACATATTACGGTAGTGTAGAGACACATACACACACACACATATATATATATATATATATATATATATATATATATATATATATATATATATATATATATATATATATATATATATATATATATATATATATATATATATATATATATATATATATATATATATATATATATATATATATATATATATATATATATATATATATATATATATATATATATATATATATATATATATATATATATATATATATATATATATATATATATATATATATATATATATATATATATATATATATACAGTATATATGTATATAAATATATAGATATATATATATATATATATATACATAGGTGTGTATATATATATACACATATTTATATATCTACCCCGCTAAGCGTAGCGGGGACATTTATGAGAGTTATACTTACCTTCCATGCCATTAATATGCAATCTTGTCACATGACCTGATTCTAACGCACTTCTAACCGACCCTAAAAACCGCAGTAGCCAGCTAAGCCCTGACCTCCATAATACCTCTGTACTACCACCTCACTCAACATTCCACCAAGGCCTGAACGAGAGGGGAGGCGGGTGGGATGCATGGAAGGTAAGTATAACTCTCGTAAATATCCCCGGTACGCTTAGCGGGGTAAATTTACTTCAAGTTATACCTTACCTTCCATGCTATAAATATATGCAATCAGATTGCAACCGAGGATAGGAAGGAAGGTAGTTCAGGTCGCAGCACATTTTTTTTTTTTTAATTGCTGGTACGAAAACTCACACTAATCAAATCCTGTTTAAAGGACGAAATTCCTTCTCCTCTTAAGGATAAAAGACCTCAGAGTGGGAAGAACTAAAACATAGTAAACCACGTCTAGTCACAGTCAAACCGAACAAGGCACCATTCGTTGACAGTAACGGAGGCAAATATCGAATGAACCTGAGCTAAAAACTCAGAGAAACAAGCCAACCGGAAGAGCGTTTGGACACAATATGAATATCAGCAAAGTGTCTACAAAAAACGCCACAAACCACACCGAATTCGTCCACGAGACGGAACCGGCTAGTAGACTACGATTGGGAACGAAGCATGTACCAACTAAAACGAATTAAAGAAATCCCGGACAAGGGAAAAATTCGTTAGCGCGTAACCGCGTAAGAGCAAAAGTTAGCGGGGTAACACGAACGTGGAAAAGTGAGTTAAACCCAAAACAAGAGAAAAACCGCAAAAAGCGTTTTCCCGAACGGCGGCACGAGAGATCCCGTGAAAAGAAGCTATGCCCCGAACCCGAGTTCATACCGCGGCCGTTCTATAAACAGTTCAGACTACTTGGAAAGAAAGTTACTGGACGATCTAACGGAGGAAAATGTCACATGACACACTACGAAGAGATCTCCGTGTAACTTTCCAGTGGTCGCGAGTCAAAGACCGTAGACCCAACTGGAAACATTTCGGTGGATAGCTGCAAGTTATCCCAGAGCTCATGACTGAACCAAGTTTTAAAGAGGGCTCACCTTCACAACGGGGAGGGGGTAAACAACCTTTCAGAAAAACCATGCTACGTCGAGGAAAGGCGGACTAAGGCCACACCATCGAACGAAGCGCTACTGGACTGAGAAGCAGTCCGCCGAAGCCCGGGAAAGAGACAAAGATCGTCCCTGACCCGAGGCCTGAATGTGAAGCCTGCAAGGTCTTAAGCAGCCGAGGGAACCGCAGTGAGCCGGGAAAAGTGGGCGCTATCGGCCGTACGTCGCCTAACGTAGCTTACTTGGTACTAGCATGAAAAGCGGAAAACGTAACCCACACAGTTGAGTTCTGAAGAAAACAAATGCGTCGACCCTGAAACCCGCGGGCCAGGAGAAAGGACGCAATAAAAGATAGCTTGCGATCTTTCACGGACGCGGACAAACCTACGTCCGGGGGACCAAAAAAGGTCCTGATCGCCCTGGTCACCTACGGGAAGAACGCCCATCAAGTGGGGCTTCCGCTGAAACGAGGCGATTGTGATCGTGTACTCGTAGTCCGAGGTGAGCGGCCGTAAGGCTGGCATAGTTCGTCCTGCGCCGAGACGAAAGGAACGATTCCAGAAAACTCTTGGAGGCCGCTCCTATCTGTCTGAAAAGAAGACCACAACAGTGGTGCAAAAACGGCGCGAAACTGAAAAAGCCTCGCTCAGCACTAGCGGTAAAAGGTGAACAGAAAAAGCCCGGCATTCCGCCCGTTGAAAAAGGCCAAGTACCCGTCCAAGTTTCCGTCATAAGGGGTCACAAGAAAAGCGCCCCTACCTCAATCAAGACGCATCCGTCGGCACTGACGGTGAAATCTGACGGGTGAAAACTTCGTTCCTCACACCAGGTGGGAGCATCCGCACCACCGTCAAAGGAGGTGGCCACCGACTAATCGTGTAAAGCGGGGGTACTGAATGACACCATCATCAGTCCAGAAAAGACTGCTGACCCTGAGCAAAGTTTGTTTAAACTTTACCGAACTAAACCAATGGCTAACGAATTTTAAATTAATATAAAACGTATACAAAAAGGGCTGCAAACTGCGTAAGGCTATGTAGCTGTAAAACGGTTTTGGGTCGAAGACCGCGGAGCCATACAACATAGTCGACGGCACCAAAGCGGTGTCTGAAAACTGTAGCAGTTGCGGACCCGCGTAGCTCCGGGCCACTCCTATCAACAGCGAAACGTATCTATGAAGTTGACTGGGAAAAGGTGTTAACGTACTACGTATAGCAACAACCTTGGAACTGCTGAGCCTACGGCTACGAGTGTGGAGAAAACTAATACCGTATGTTTGTACGGGTAGTTAAGTAACAGGCCGTAAAGCCGCATTGAACTGCTCTAAGGTGTTTAAGTATGGAATGAATTATACGTGCCGTTGTTTTTAATAGCTACCCCGATCGTGAGGTTGTCTATCAAAAGGCCACCCATGTCAAGAAAAGTATCCGTCATGGAGTTAATTTTGACAGGGGGGGTGTAACGTACTACGTCAACCGTATGAGTCGTAAATCCCAGCACTGGGGTAGAAATCACGAAAGAGTTGACATCCTGTGTATACTACATGGACCGTTAATTCCGTTAAACACCCTTCACCACGGAGCTGAGAAGCGCGTGGCTATTAGGGGGCACTTACGCCGTACAAAGTATGCATCCCCATTAAGTATTATAGAGCCGTTATGGGTCTACAAAGGCGTCAGCATGACAAGTAAAATCCACTAGTCATCCGCCAAGTTAGTCTTTGTTCACCACGGAACAATAAGCTTGTGGCTACGTGAGGGGGACAACTGGTACTGGTACGTGTCCCTAACGTAATAGCTATCAGTACAAAAAAAACCGTCTAGGTCTACGATGGCGTTAACGTACCACATCCGTAACGTGAGTCGTTACCTCAGTATACTTCTATTTACTACGGGCCACCGAGTAAGTGGCTACGCGTAGGAAAGTTGTACTCCGTACGCGTTCCTGGAGAGAATAGCTAAAAATATACTGGGGCCGTATGGAATACAAAGGAG
The DNA here is from genome assembly GCA_020152595.1 of Chiridota heheva. Taxonomy (NCBI): domain Eukaryota; kingdom Metazoa; phylum Echinodermata; class Holothuroidea; order Apodida; family Chiridotidae; genus Chiridota; species Chiridota heheva. The sequence goes on from JAIGNY010001387.1 coordinate 687,906, forward strand.
TTCACGTGCTACGCAAGCTATACGAGTCGTAAATTTAGTTTGTTTCATCACGGAGCTACAAAACTTGTAATTGCGTGGGGAAGAGGGGATTAACGTCGTACTCAGTACGTGTCCCAATAAGAAAAACAGCCGCGGAACTCTGTAGCTCATGGCTACTAGTCCTCTACCACACAGGTGCGCTGCAGGTGTAGGCCGTTAAATCCGCTTGTATGTATTTACTACGGAGCAGCGTACCCGGTGGCTACGCGTGGGGGACTGCCGTCGAACGCTAAAAGCGTCCCGGTAAGAAAAAACGACAGCGGAACACTGCAACACGCGGCTAACGGTCGCAATATCCCGAAATTTCGTTACCCGGGTTTATCGTACAATGTACGTAAAACCGCGTCAATATCTGTATAATTTGAGCGGAACGTCTCGTTTGACGCAAAAATCATATTCAGAGAAGTTTGAACGGTCGTGGAACTACGTAACACGTAGAAAATAGCTCTCGTGATGGTATGCCTCACGTAGAGATGGATTTCTGATCACCCGAGCGCTAGGCCTCCAAACCTGAGCAAGCGCTTACTCGCCACGCATCCTGGGAGCGTAACGTACCGAAAAACGGGGACTCGTCCTCGTGGCCATGATACTGGTGAAAATCTATGCGGAACCGTAACGTTCAACGCGGAAATCTCACCAAGTCAGCTCACACGGACGTGGAGAAGGAAAAGCTCTCCTAAGATTGTTACCATCACCAGACCATGTAGCTAAAAAGCTAAAGGGTAAACATTTGGGTGTGACGTACGTAGTACGTTACCTTGCTGCAGAACTATGCAGCCCCAACCGTTATTCCATGACCCGTACGGAGCCGCCGAGTTGTTTTTCGGACCCTTACGGGGCCGTGAAAAGAAGCCGTGGGGCCGTAAGAAACCGATCAGCGAAGCCGTACGGACCCTAATGGACCCGTGCAAGTAATCCAATGGCTCTACGACTAGCCATAAATAGGTTACTAACTCACGTATAATCCCGTAGGGCGCCGCCTCTTGTGGGCCTACCGGTCCCATCACGGAACCGAGGACCACAGCGGTGTACACGGGTTTGATCATGTCGATAACACCGGAGCGCAACGTAAGAAGCGGTTACATGCGACGCATCGCAGGACATCTAAGCCACTTAACGCACCGACACTGCTGCACTGGGGACCTGCCCTCCGTGTTGATGATAGAGGTGAATACCATCGCGGAACTGTAACGTTCAACGCGGAAAATTTTACTGAGGGAGTCCACACGGCCGTGGAACAGCGTAGCTGATGGATACAGAGACAAGAAGAAAATAGCTCTCGTGATGCTATACTTCTCGTGAAGATTGTCACCTATCACCTGTACCAAGTAGTTTCCTAGCTAGCGGGCTCAATTTCCGGGTTCATCGTACAGTGTACGTTATCCCGTTGAAAAAACTTTGAAGTTGTACGGGCCCGTACGGTCTAGAGAAGCGTTTGCACGATATGCATAGCGGGACCTCCAAGGCACGTAACGTACCGACACTCGGAGGTCTGCACGGCCTCTGTGCCTATAATACTGGTGAAAATAATTGCGGAACTGTAACGTTTAACGCGGATAATTGCATTAATGGTGTTCACATGATCGTGGAACTGCGTAGCTAATGGCTACGGAAGCAAGAAGAGAATAGCTCTCACGGCGCTATACTTCTTGTGAAGATTATCACTTGCCACCTGGCCACATAGCTAGTGGGTGTATATCCGGGTAAATCGTACGGTGTACGATATTCCGTTACAAAACTACGGAGCCGTACGCATCCGATCACCGGAGCCGTACTCTCTCGGTCGCACCTTGAAAATACCGGTCGCGGTGGAGTCTGTGCTCCGACCACGCCGCTTGAACCCAATCGCTGCAAAGAGTACAAAGAATGGACTCGCAGCATAAGCTGCACGCGTAACGCGTGAGATGGATGTCACCGGAGCGTAAATCAACGAAACGTTAGCACGCTACGCCGGGACATCATGGGTGTGTAGAGCATCGACATTCGGGGACCTGCCCTCCATGTCCATGATACTGGTGAAAATAATTGCGGAACTGTAACGTTCAACGCAGACAACCTTAATTGCATTCACACGAGCCGTGGAGCTGCGTAGCTAATGGCTACGGGACCAAGAAGAAAATAACTGTCGTGATGCTATATGTCTTGTAAAGAATGTCATCTGTCACCTGATCACAGAGCTTAGTAGCTAGTGGGCGTATAACCGGGTTAACCGTACAGTGTACGTTATCCCGTTGAAAATACGTTCCGCTCGCTGGAGCCGTCCAATGGAACCGAAAATGGGGGCCCGTAAACACGGACCGTAGGATCGTATGGAACCGTCCAAACCCGTAAACACGGGCCACGGAACCGTCCAATGGAACCGTGCGGACCCGTGAACACGGATCGCCGAACCGTCCAAGCCCGTAAACGCGGGCCACGGAACCGTCCAATGAAACCGCCCAAAAATCCGTAAACACGGGCTGCGGAACCGTATGGAACCGTCCGGTCCCGCAAACACGGGCCGCAGAACCGTCCAATGGAAGCGTCCACCGCGGAACCGTCCGCTCCGTAAACACGGGCCGCGAAACCGTCCAATGGAACCGTCCGCCGCGTAACAACGGGCCGTGGAGCCGTCTAATAAAACCGTCTGCCCCGTAACAACTGGCCGCGGAACCGTATGGATCACGGAACCGTTCAATGGAACCGCCCGCCCCGTAACAACGGGCCGCGGAACCGTATGGATCACGGAACCGTATGGAACCGTCTCTATGGAAGCGTCCAATGGAACCGCTCAATACCCGTAAATAGGGCTGCGGAACCGTATGGGACCGTCCAACGAAACCGTATGGGACCGTCCAACGGAACCGTATGGGACTGTCCAACGGAACCGTATGGGACCGTCCAACGGAACCGTCTCTATGAAACCGTCTTAATGGAACCGTCCAACGGAACCGCTCAATACCCGTAAATAGGGCTGCGGAACCGTATGGGACCGTCCAGCGGAACCGTATGGAACCGTCTCTATAAAACCGTCTCCATGGAACCGTCTCAATGGAACCGTCCAACGGAACCGCTCAACACCCGTAAATAAGGCTGTGGAACCGCAAGGGACCGTCCAACGGAACCGTACTGACCCGTAAATAGGATCTCTTCACAACTTAACGCCCCTAAGAGGTTATCTCTCTCTCTCTCTTGCCGTTTCCGCTCTAGGCGCAACGCCACTAAGAGCTTGAACAACTCTCTCTGATTTTTTCTCAACTCTAGGTGGCGTTCACTTGGAACGTCACCTAAGGCGCAACGCCACTGAGTTAATCATTCTCAATAAAGTTCCTGAAAAGAGAAGAACATATATCAATGCGAACATACACAAATACAACAATGTAATTATGAACTTACGGACACGCTAAAGAGAGACGAGGCATAGCAAAACAGTACATCAGAACTTTATTAAACAGAAACAAAATTTACCTGAAAAATTTCTATCTGAATTTTTTTTAGAAACCTGAGAAAACGCATCCAACGTAAAGACTTTACAAGCGCCGGGGTAGCGTGGAAAACACAAACCACTGAGTACTCGAAGTCTGTAAAGATAAGAAGAAGAGATTAGTTTCCCTTTAAATAGTACGCCGGAGAGACCCCCCTCCGGTCTCTCCCAAGCCCCAAAAAACAAGCTTGAAAATTAAAAAAAATTGTCTCTAATTTAAGTAAGAAAAACAAAAAAATTCATATGCAGTGAACGTAAAAACAAAACTGAGTACTCTTGTAACAACTGTAGCTCCTTGGAGTTGTTAGAGGTCGACTCCTCGAACACCCAACGGTGACCTCGACCCAATGCGCATGCGCCAAAATCGAAATAGGAAATTGGCCTAATTCATAAGAGAACGTGTAATGAAATATCCTAATGTGCTAATACACTATACATAGTATAACGCTAGGCTCACCTCAAGGAGGGTGGGGCCGAGGGAGAAGACATCTAAACCCCGGGGCAAGAGGTCCCCTAGACAGGCACACCTGGTGCTCTAGGACCTAAAACACCCGCCGCGAGAGTAGGACACTCTCGAACTAGCCACTCGCTTTGTACGAATGGAGACAAAAACCTGTTATCCTAAGTATACGCTACACGGGTAAAGTCGTGTAGGTCGGCCGAAGAATCTTGGACCCATGGCTTCCTCGTCCTTACCTCGAAAGAATTGAAATGGCGAGCCGGATGAGAAAGGGCAGCGTTAAAACCCTCCAGGTAGAAGCTGCAAAGGAGAAAAGAGTTAGAAAAGGTTAAATTAACAAAAAATAAAAATGACCAGTTTCAGCGATGTTAGTGCAAACAACGCGCTGAAAAAGAGTGAGGTGGTAGTACAGAGGTATTATGGAGGTCAGGGCTTGGCTGATTACTGCGTTTTTTAGGGTCGGTTAGAAATGCGTTAGAATCAGGTCATGTGACCAGATTGCATATTAATAGCATGGAAGGTAAGGTATAGCTTGAAGTAAATATATATCTTTATCTATATATATATATATATTTACGTATATACATGTGTATATACATGTGTATATACATGTGTATATATATATATATATATATATATATATATATATATATATATATATATATACATATATATGTATATATACATATGTATATATATATATGTATGTATGTATATATATATATATATATATATATATATATATATATATATATATATTTATGTATATATATATATAGACATATATATGTATATATAGATATAGATAGATATATATACATATATATATATATATATATATATATATATATATATATATATATATATATATATATATATATATATATATATATATATATATATATATATATATATATATATGTATATTTATAAATATATATATATATATATATATATATATATATATATATATATATATATATATATATATATATATATATATATATATATGAGCGATCTGATTATGAGAAATCTGTTTCGTTGTTTTTCTCAAACAGGCGATGATAATTTCAAAGGAAGCGGCAAAAAGTGTTGCATATCTATTTACTATCCGTCTCCAAACGTTCAGGATATCTAGTGAAATTTTGGACAATACGGAGCGAAAAATGAGACATCCCATACGTTTAATGTGGGCTAGTCAAATGTGTAGGCTCATGCGATGACGTAACACATAAAAGTACCCAATTTTTTAGGTATTTCAAAGTACCCACTTTTTCTGGTTGCTCCTGCACTGATTAAGCCGATAATTTTTTTTGTGAAAAAGTCAATGCCAATGTGTTTCTAATAGTAAACATTTTCGATTTTCGTAATCCTTTGGTCAAATTGTGTTGTCTTCCATAGGCTGTAACGTTGTAGCACACCGTTTAGCCTTATATTTCGGAAATCAGCGTGTGAAGCATAGACACCAAGGTAAACTGGTGAAAGAGCAAGCAATATAAACACGTCTTGTGGAAAAGTAATCAAATAAACGACTTACCACTCTGTCTAGCCACGTAGACTGCGACGGTGATCCCGTTCCTATATTGGTCACTTCCCATGATAACACCAGTACCTCGTTGGATGAAATCGCCACTGGTTGAACGGAAGAACTAGTGATTCTCAGGTCTGGTGGTGGTCTTAGAATTATGTTGAATGTCTCCTGAAGAAAATCACGAGTTGATAAAAAAAAAAGTTAAATCTGCAGCACTTTTTATAATTTATAATTTTTTTAGAAACATGCATATTTGTATTATTACAACAGGTATAACCTTGGTATAACATGCAGCTATTGAATTTCCAAGTTATGGATTTCCAAGTTGTGGATTTCCAAGTCGTAAATTTCAAGTCGTGGATTTCCAAGTCGTGGATTTCCAAGTCGTGGATTTCCAAGTCGTGGATTTCCAAGTCGTGGATTTCCAAATTGATGGATTTCCAAGTTATGGATATCCAAGTTAGGTCCTTAGGTATTTTGGTGTATCAAATTTATTCAGTTAAAGGATGCTGAAGATATTAAGGCAGCGCTACAAAATCCATGCAGTGCTGACATCTTTACAACAGTACAATGAAATGTTGATCATGGGCATGACGCACTCTTGGAAATCCAAATTCAGCGGCCTCTTTTCAAGCTGGTTTGACACATAACTTTCTGGATTTACGTAACGAAATGGGAAGAAAAATAATTTAAACAGTTTTTTGTTATAAATAAATTCATACTGCGGTAACTCATCAATTCGTAGTCGATTTTGATGGGACTTTAGATTTGTATAATTTCCAATTCATTTTAAAGTAATTGAGCTAATGTTGCCTAGTCCCTAACTCTGTGTGTTTATTGTTTAAGGAGCTGTAAATGTTACATATTAGTCTGTATAGATTCCACAGTATGGACTTTTCTGTGACAACTCAATGGATTATAATACGTAAGTAATTATATATAATCTATTACTTTAGCAACTTTCCACCACACGACGAGATAGATGACATATGGCTTTCCCGGGTGTGATTGATAGAGATACAGGACTCCAATTCTATGAATTAGGTAGAGTTATGTCGGAGAAAGTCACCTGACAATATGTTGTCAAATGTATCATCTCGGCTGCGGTAAGGTAAGTTTGCAAATTGTATAAGTCAGCTGCGGTAGGGTCAGCTGTGGTAAGGTAAGGTTGCAAATTGTATATGTCAGCTTTCATGAGGTAATGTAGATTTTACAAAATCACTGAAGCAAATTGAACAGAAATACAAAAAAATAAATTACCGCTGAGACTCCTGCATTGTTGCCTTCCTGTTCAGTCATATGTTCATAAACATCATTGTCCAAATCTGTGACAACAATGACATAGTACATTCCGAATATCTCAGTTGGTATATCGAAAGTTCTGGTTGGCGTGTATGATCCTCCAGGAAGAACAGAAGTTCCTCTCAGTATAGCACCTAACAGATAATCATCTCGATCCAACGTAACGTCTCTTGACAAAAATACACCATCTTTCCACATGGTTGTAGATGGTACTCCTAATCCATCATTTCTGACGGTCCATGTGACGCTGACGGTTTCTCCTGTACGAGGACGAGGAAGTATTGTTTACATTTTGCAGTTGAATTTATTGAAATAGTTGTGCTCGCCTCTTGTGTCCCGGTTTTAAAGGAGCGATTGGCGGAAAGGTGATGTCATTGTTCGATCTCTAGACAGCTATACTAATTGTATGCCTCTCTTGCATGCAACGAAACGTAATTAATGGTTTTCCCCTTTGACTCTGTGTACATATATATATATATATATATATATATATATATATATATATATATATATATATATATATATATATATATATATATATATATATATATATATATATATATATATATATATATATATATATATATATATATATATATATATATATATATATATATATATATTTATATATATAAATACATATATATATATATATATATATATATATATATATATATATATATATATATAATATATACATATATATATATATATATATATATATATATATATATATATATATATATATATATATATATATATATATATATATATATATATATATATATATATATATATATATATATATATATATATATATATATATATATATATATATATTTTAAAATAATCTGTTGGCTAGAGACATTGTCATTTTTTATATTTTTTTTATATATATATATATATATATATATATATATATATATATATATATATATATATATATATATATATATATATATATATATATATATATATATATATATATATATATATATATATATATATATATATATATATATATATATATATACGCCTCACATATGGAAGTGCCCCCTCCTTTCTCTTCCTCCGGGCTCTTTACTTCTTCGGATGTATTTCAACAGAGAAACAAAACGTTAAAGGAGTTCTCGATCGAAAAGTTAAGGTCTTTTTATTTACAAAGTCAATGGAACTTTGAAATGACGCAGAAAAAAATTATTAAGTATTTACAAGAAATAATTATGAATAATTTGTTTATTCGTACCAAAGGTTTTAACCAACATGTACGAAAAGTCAACACTGGACACCGGAGTATGGTAACTCCGCCCATATGTCCGCTTTTTATGTTGCTTTTATTGACACATGTTAAATCCAAGTATTTTAAAGCACAACAATGTTTTATCTTATATGAACTGTATGCTAATTTAAGCACCTGCCAGGAAATATGATTCTGGGTGAGACTTCAGTTTGTTGAAATGCACATTCCCGTAAAAACTTTATTAAACCTTTTTGACCGTGGACTTTTCTTTTCCTATTCTTTATTACGGTTTGAACTTTGGGGGCTTAAGGAAGCCAGAGATATTGCAAACGTGCACCACATCTTTTGTATATATATGTTACGGGTATCGGATAATGCCTGTAATAGTGCTGTAAGAAGTGAGCTAGGGCGTTGCCGTGTTATTGTTAATGGATCATGTTTTGTTATTAGATATTGGTTAAGACTCCTTCGATTACCAGATTATAACTTTTGCTCCGTAGCCTACAAGGATCAGTTTCTCTTAGCAGAAAGAGGGTATATTTTCTTTTTTTCCTTTTAGTTTGTCCAGCTTATAAAAGTCTACGGGAAAATTGTATTACACCTTACTCCATTGTTTATTTTTCTATTGATAACTTATTTTCTTTGATGTGTTGTAACAATTCTACTGTTATGAACAATCTAGGTAAATTTATTTCCCCTCATTTAAGAGGAACCAAGAATTTCAAGAAATGTTGTGATTGTCTTTATCATTGTTATGAATTTATCTCATCATCTTTATATATTTACTTGTAAAGTTTTGCATATATTGTACTTCTGATTGTAAGGAACAATACGTTTGTGTATAATTCTTGTACTAAGGGCTGGAGGCCTGAAGTTTTGCTTAATAAATGAGATGAAATGAAATCCACATTAGTTCACCTTACTTTTCATTTAAAAACATTTTTTTCATTTTTAAAAATTGCCCAATTGCAAACAGTCAGTATATGAAAAACTTATATGAGATTTGATCAAAAATCAAAGTTCAAAACATTTTTAATGTAAGTGGAATTTATAACACAGCAATTTTTGTTCTTAAAAATCAGATTCAGATGTCCTATAAAATATATTGGGGTTTGACAAAAATAAACTATTTTGTCAGAGAAAAAGCAATGGATAGATTTGATGAAATGGAGAGCTGCCCAAATAATCAATGCAATTTTTCATATCTTATTTCTTTGTCGTTTAGCACTTATATCTTGAAATGCGAAAAGGTGTTAAATGATCAATTTTATCTATCAAGTTATACATGGCCGCGTATTTTCAAGATCTCAGATATTGAAAACACTAAAAAAAATTGATAGAAAATACCTGAAATTATCTTCAGTGGAGTTAGAACCTCTGTTACTTGCAGGTCAGGCGGTGGTGTCAATCTGATCTCAACCAGCAACATCAGACCGCCGGTTGTTATTCATTCTATCACGGTCATCTCGTACATGCCAACCTACATCCGCCGTGACATACACAAAGAATGGCCCAAACTCATCCTCAGGTAGTTGTATAGAAGCCGTTTCAATGTATCCATCGTCTGAATCAACAAATCTTGTAATGGGTCGATCAAAAGATACAATTGGAAAAGCTTGGTTACTTCGTGCCAAATAAATACGGTCGAATCTCACATTATTTCCACTCCTTGACTTCCAATGTTAGTAACTTCCCATGACACTACCATTTCCTGCCCGGAGAAAGCAATTATAGGAGACACGATATCTGTTACCGCTAGATCAGGAAATGTTCTAGTTACAAATCCCCACACAGGGCTAGGTATTGAACTTTGCTTAAAAAAGTCTCTTCTTTCGTCATCGAGGTCGTACTCGACTTTCCATAAGATCATTGAGTTTTCAGTGAGAGGAGACGATGGAACGTTTGACGGTGGAAACAGTCTTGCTTGGACCGGCTCTGGAGTACCATATTCCCAAATAAATACTCGGTAACCAATAGATCCTGGAAAATTCGGCCATACAAAGAATGGTTGTAAATCAACATTTCGCTCTCCATTTTCAGGAGATAACGGAAGTTCAAATGGAAGGATGTTTATGTCCTGACTTTGTTGTGTAATACCTCCGCAGTCATCCAAAATGCGCCATGATCGAGTGAAACGTGTGTCACAACTTGAAGGCTGAGGTAAATCGGTGTAAGTAATTTCGAAGGGTCGATTACATCCTTGAACCACTCCATCTGGTCCAAGAATCTGGTCAATGAGTAGTTGCGGATCTAACTCCAAACACGCGATTGTAATTACTGGAACAATGTTCAAGACTGGTTGCTGAGAATTAATAAATATAAATTGTTGTTGGATTGTTGCTTCATTTCCCGCGCGATCCGTTGCTATCCAGAGTCGTATACTAGAACATCCGTTTCCAGGCGTGTCTTCGAAACTTACTGTGACACCATTCTGATCCCTTACAACGGGTTGTGGTATTGAATTTGGATCAAAATTTACAGTACAGTCTATCATCTGAGTTGGTAATGGCTCCGCAAACGCCGGAGGAATTACATCTGTAAGAGAAAGATACGTACAGACCTACATTAAGTAGATACAATAGAATTAGATAAGCAACGATTTCATAAGGTAGCTTACATGTGCATCTTATATACATAAGAGAGATTTGCAGAACAAAAACTATGAAGAAACTATACTTTGATATTTTGTTCCAGTGAGGAAAGTAGTTTTGGAAAAGATTGGTGTCGAAACTCTTTGCATGTGATGTGATCTATAAGAAGGAGCATATTTCATTGAAATATCATTTTATTACTTTATTTACGGATTACAAATTTTTTTTCATTTTCTTCCAGATTGGAAATTACATCTTGACTTCTGCTGGACCGTAAATATGTTCCCGACTTGTTTGTATGCTAGACAACTTTGACATAACAGACGAAAATACGTCGTCCTAACACAGGAAGCTGAATTATAGGTTGATTTTATAACATTAAACTATGAAAATTGGCCCGTGGACTCGATTGATGAAGGAAAAACACATATTAACGAAGATTCAAGCTTTTTAATTTTAATGATTTTTTATACTAGTAATAGCTGTGCCGGGCCAATTTGGCTTGTTTTTATAGTCTAGGGTTATGAAAATGCCTTGAAATTCGACTTTCTGAGCTAGTAAGACATGTGTTTAACAGGGCCGTAATTCTCGGGGACATGTAATTCTCGGGGGATATGTCACCCCCACCTCTTCCCCCCACACACACTTTTCAGCAGAATTATTTGCGGAACATTTTGGTGGAAATTTGCCTCAACCCCCACTGTTTTGGATAAGAGGCCATGTCCCCCCCCCCCCTTATCTCCCTTCCCTTCACACTTTGTAGGTGAGACTTACAGCCCTGGTGTTTTACCTGCCTTATTAAAGTTGCCACGTAGATAATTGGAAAAGACTATCAAGGAACACGCCAAATACAGGTTGCCCTTACTCACTGCCATTGCGGCAAATGGAGTCACAACTTTCTTTCTTCGTGTCCTTTATCATACCTTAAACAGAGACTATCAGCTATCGATATTGACGTCGTTAAATAGTTTTATTGAGTTTCCCGATTTTCAACCACTACGTTATCTGGTTATTCATACGATTTTAAGCCGCACCTCAGCAAAGTTGGACAAAATTGTTTCGACTACAAATCGTTTATTTCAACTAATTAAATGCTTCATACTTTGATTGTGCAGTGTAACTTGTACACCTACCAGTCTACTGGGAAATAAGGCATATTTAACACACGGTGGTTGAAATTCGGGTGAGTTGTGGAGTTCCTAATCGAATTGAACTTGTCGCTCTTTTAAGGAATGGTTCAATAATGAGACATTAAATTTCATTGCATTTATCATCACTGGAAAAAAGGGAATTTCTTTCGCTCTTTTTCGAGTCCTTTGAAACTATAATTTGGCAATCTACATAGAAATAATGTAAATAAGTTCTTAAGTGGTCAAAATTCGACGTCCACCATGCTATATGTAGTTTAATGGTTGAGTTTGATGGATTATGCTCAATATAAGCAGCACTCTTGAAATATTACGAAGAGAAAGAAGTACCAATAGTCCAGAAAAAAACTGTCATCCTGCCCGTATTCCCAGCGCTGTCAGTTGGTTGGACGTAGAAAACGTATGCATTGTTGTGTAGCAAGTTAGAAGCAACGAAAGACGCGTTGCAAGGCATTAGATTCACTGGCGACAAACCACACTGATATGTGCATGCAGTTCCTTTTCTATCGTTACATTCAAACGTGAAATATGCCGTGGTTTGGTTGCTAAGTTGGGAAGGTCTATCAAGGATTGTAATCGTAGGAGCTGTTGTATCTGAAAAACAGGAAACAAATATTCCTATAGAATTAAGGTTATAACAATACACATGTCCTATGTAAATGTTTAAGAAAAATAATTTTCTTTTGTAAATAGTCAATTATTGCTACTTTTTACTATAATTACCGTACCTTTTTACCTCAATATCATGGTTTTTCAGCTGGTTTATAATCATTTTGAGATTTTAGAATATAAGTTAAATGATCAGACATGTGAAAACGGCAAATAGCACTGTGAGAAAATCTCTTTCCATTCAAGAAATATTGAGTTTTTAGTTTGTATGAAAACAGCTATTGTTTACGGTAGTGACGTCGCGCCCTCACTGTTTTAGCTATTGTATAATGTATTGTATTGAAAATATGATTTAAGTTTTTCTACTAATTGAAAATATTTTGAAAAAGTTTTCTCGGGTGGTAAAAATTAGTTATTTACTAGATTATATCATAATTGAATACCTTTCTGACATCCAACGGTTGTAAGTCACAACTCACTCAAAATACTTGGATGAAATACACAACGACTGTAGACTGTGCGGGTGTGTTTCTCTCTTCAAGTCTAATTTCAGTCATCATTTCTACGCAAATCAGGTTGGACTTAAAACCTTAAACTTCTCCTTTTCAGAGAATAAGATTTGAGAACACTTTCTTCACTATTTTAACAAGATCTACATGTTTGATCCTTGTCTAAAGAAGCGGAATCGTCATTTGAACACAATCATTATGATTTGATTCAAATTGTTGGTTCAAATTTTAAGCAATTGCTCTACGATTCTTTGGCTCTGATTTTACGATATATCATAAATAAAACCTGCATTATCAATTATGTTATAGCTCAGGCGGTTGGCCATAAGCTTCAATGTTCTTTATTAAACCAACAGTAAAAGGTTAGGCTTACCGACGGAGCCATTTGTTTTTAGTTGTTATCTCCCATTGTAATTTGTCGTCTGGTGACTAATGTAGTCACCAGACCAATTCTTACGAATCTTTGACTTGTACTTTTCCTTTCTGACAAACTCGTTGGAAAAAGAAGTTTCCCGTATCGTTATAACGCTATGTACATGAAACATCACACACACAACGCAGTGTACGCACTATACAAACAGACAGATTTTGTGCGTTTCCACAAGCGAAAGTGACGTTGAAGTTCTCCCACCAAAACTTTACTGAGACGAACGTCCCTCTTTAACTTACCAACAAACCAAGTATGACTTTCTGACACTGTATTTCCAGATGAATCAGCAGCGGATACATACAAGGTGTAAAATCCTTGGTGAGAGACAAATCCGCGCCAAAACCGATTGCAAAGTTCTGTGGTCGTTTGAAGTGGAGTTTGTAGAGTACAAGTGTCGTCTGCTGGTTCCTCGTTGATAGACCAAGTGATCTCAAACTGCCCAGCAGTAGTTTCCGTTGGTGCATCAATGAAGGTCAGTACCGGGGGAGTTACATCACCTTTACAGAAGAGAGGATGAATATAATTTTTCGCATATTGTGATTCTGAAGGGTTCCATCACTACGGGACAACATGGGTGATGATCTTTGTGTTTTTCACAACAGGGAAAGGAGTATCAGTGTAGTATTGTACACTACACAATATATACATATTGTAAAGCCTTATCTAAAAACGTTTTTCGTCCTGTTTAGGTAATTAATATTATCGATATAGAAAATGTCCTTGTCTTTAAGTCTGCCCTCATAACTGAAATAATACAGAGTCGACAATGTTTCAAAATTGTTCTCTGGCGAACATTCATCACAAACAAACATCTTTTACACAACATACTGCGCCGATTGAAAACAAATATTACAGTATTATAACATAAGTTCGGCTAAAATGGGGATCATATTGTAAACACAAGTGATCAGCAAAACAAAGACGCATGGACCACCTGACCATGTGATATACCAGAGTCTGACTCTAAAATTTAACTTAAGGAAGTTTTGTGGGAAACTAAAAATTCTTAAATGGTGTGATGTATACAACATTTTAATACAAATTTATATACGCCTATTTTGGCTCAATGTTCATGTTTTTGTTCTCTTTACCCGAACGCATAGTTTTGACCGAACACAATGTTGTGTGGTGTCAACAATAGGCAGACTTTAATTTTACAAAAACAAAATACATAAAAGTAGTGCTCATGTCCATGATATATTTCAGAACTCAAATCCTCCTGAGGACTACAAATTCACAAATAAGTTCACAAGATATATATTAATTTATCACGATTATCAAAGCATTACATTACTGTACCAGCGAAAAGCCCACTCATGCTCTTCCACAAACATTCTTCACCATCTGTTTTTGTTAGATGAACCAAGCATTTTTCTAGGACCACGCCTGGGAATCGACAAATTCCTAGGTACTTGACCCTATTTAATGTGAATTTATTTAAAGGAGTTACCAGACATCTCATTGGTCAGAAATTAGAAATTGCTAAATCAGCAAGATTGGGTGGAGGGCAAAATTCTACACATAAGCACAATTTTGATTGGTGCTTATTACAAAGCTATTAATCATTTTAGCAAGACAAAACAAAGAATTACTGATGTCACAGCCACTTGTGCACACTGCTACAATTTCGTACTTCAAATGTAAAGATTATAATAAGATGACATAATCCAGATGGATTTTGATGGTAAAATTCCAGTCTCATTTTTACAAGAAATACACGAAAAATACTGATATCAGGTTATGGGAAAGAGCGTAATTAAACAGCTTCTTAATAACAAAATATAAGAAAATAAAAAGTTATTATGATGGGGAAAATATTTCCTAAACAAATTATCCTTGGTCAGTATTTAGCCAGATTGAATAGTCTCTCAGTTTTGGAAGGTTTCCCAGGAAACCATAAAATAATACGATAAGTAGGACACACAAGAACATTTTATGTCCCAAGTCCCTTCATAATGATCTTAAAGGAATATAGGGAGAGACTCCATGACATGTGTATGTTGTTTCTGTTGTTACTGAAACTACCTTTGCCTTGAAGTTTGCACAATCAGCTTCAGCCCTCCTCACTGCGCACACATTCCTTCATACAATTATTTAAAAAATCAAGACTTGTCTAACATATAGAATACTTCTGCCAAGAAGTTCGTTTTCCCATTCATGACTCGAGACTTGAACTTGGTTTACATGTGGTTCAAATTGTAGTTTTTAGTTTTAAAAATTATATACCTCACTGAGATAGATCAATATATTTGAACTTACATTCCTGGAACATATAGGGGAAATGAGCGTAACACTTGTTGAGTATAGACGTATTTTCACAATTTCGAAAATTTTACCTTAAACTGTGGATTTTTTACCCTCACGTGGATATACTTATTTTGTTTACTTGTCTGATGGTCATTTGTGCTTTTTTGTTGTTTTATTCTTCATTCTTGTTTACTTTAGTGCAGTTTTCGTGTTTGTTATTTTCGCGTAGCTTTAATGAACCTAATGTTATTTAGCGTTACACACTATTTGTATTACAACCATTTCCGCGATTTTCTTTTTTTTTGGTGATCGGAAGTTAAGACTAATTTGGGTCCTGAGTAAGTTTATTGTTTGCCTTCTTACATCATTTCATTCATTTTCACTTCCTTATCTTCCTATTAGTGTCCATTGCAGCCTTTAGCTGTTGTTTTCCTGTTGTCAAGTAGAGAGCCTATATTATTAGACTATATTATTTCTGTTTATCAGATTGTCAATCTTACTAATTTTTACTCACAATCTATTTTTCCCTGTATTGTTCTTGCAAACATACTCTAGAGTCTCCAAGTCACTGAACTCCTTACGTTCGTTACAACCTCACTCGTCTCAGGCTTCAAATTTGCCACTAAAAGCCCCACAAACTGGCTACCTTGTCATGACTTGTCCTTCTCCTTAAAAAGTTGTTTCAGCAAATTATAACCACAAACTTACTGTAGCAAATAATGAGACCACTTATCTTAATTAAAATAAGTGCTCAACCACACAATAAGAACTTTATCCATTGCTAACCTGATGCTCAACACCACTTCCACAACAACTCAGGACCAACAGGAGAACAAATATAATGGAGCCATTCATAAGGAGAATTTGACCCTAATTACTTGTGGTTTTTAGAATGAAGAAAATAAAGAGGAAAGTCTGACCCAATCTGCTTATTTATCAGGTCGGGTCTGACTGTTTAAAACTTTAAGGAGCAGAACAACTAATTTCTTGTTCAGTTCGAGTGCTTATTCAAATCACACACTCACAACTTATCTATGTATCGATGGGCAATTACATTCGTACAGATCAAGTTGGAAATTGTCAAAATTCAAATCACACAGGAGAAAATTACTCCTCGTATTCTTTACCCTTTCTAGTAAGCAATCGAAAGCAATCCTGGACCCTTTTCAAACTTTCCTTGCAAACAATGCAACAAATCTGTCAAAAGTAACCAAAAAGGTATTTGTTGCGATGATTGTGATTCGTGGGTTCATTATAAGTGTGCAGGCATTAGTAATGCAGCTTACAAAACCCTTGCATCATCAACCGATGATTGGTTTTGTTCAGACTGTTCGGCTCCTTGTGGCCTGTGTGGACTCCAGTGTAGGAGATCTGATAAAGCAGTACAGTGTGACAATTGTGATCAATGGATCCACACTAAGTGCTGCAACATTTATGACTCAAAATACAGCGAGCTCATGAATTCTAGCTGTAACTGGATGTGTGGTACTTGTGACTTCATGAACTTCTTTCTTCTCAACTAACAATTTCATCAATTGTACTAACTCATCTGAGACACTTCAAAGTTTTTCTTCCGGCCTTGACTCGGGGTCCAACCACCATCCCGATGTCAAATTAAAAACTAATCCAATAAAGGTAAAGAGAAAGGTTCTAAAATTTCTTGTTATCAACTTTCAAAGTGTTTGAAACATGAAAGCCTGCACTGAAAGTCTTATAAAAGACAAAAACTTAGATGTCATTATTGGCACTGAAACCTGGCTAAATTCCGAAATCAACAACTGTGAAATTTTTTCCGACAACTATACAGTCATTCGCAAAGATAGGAGTACAAATGATGGTGTATTACAGGCAATAAAAAATGACCTGATTTTTACTGAGCTTACTAAACTAGACTCTAACTGTTAGATCATCTGGACCAAATTCTAATTCGATAAGGAAGAGAGAATGTATGTAGGAACTCTTTAAAGGCCTAGTCACAATAAACTTATTAGCCTTCTTGAGCTGAGAAAATCACTACAAAAGTTAGGCAAAAGTGCTGACAAAAACAATGTTATTCTTGCTGGTGATTTCAACCATTCTAACATTGACTGTAGCCAAAACATTATTTCAGGCACTAACGCTTTCTCCGAAGCAGCGAAAATCCTTCTTAAAGTAGCCGATTCATTCAACCTCACTCAAATGGTACAGTTACCTACCAAAGATAGCAACATTCTTTGATCTTGTATTTACTAACAACTCACCAGCTGTTAACTCAACTAATTTCATACCAGATATAAGTTAATATGATATTGATGAACTGACCCTAAACACACCTCGTAAAAAGTTACCCAAACGTAACATCTATAAAGAAAAAAGCTGACATAGAACACATAAAAGACCTATCTAAACTTAAACTGCCTAAATTCAATAGTTTATCCATTAATGTTGATGAAAAATGGAATTTCTTTGAAAAGGAAATTAAACTGATTATTGAAGAAGAAAAAAAACAACCTCAGAAATTCACCTTAACTAAACAAAATCTACCTTGGTTCACCCATATCCAACGGCGTCTCTGCAAGAATGAATATATACTGTTTAAAAAAGCTAAGAAAACTCAACAAATCTTTAAGAAATCCGTCCGTAAAAACATCAAAGAAGCTAGAAACAACTTCATCTGTAATAAAATTAAAAACTCCCTAACTGAAAACCAAAGGCATTTTGGTTCTACATAAAAAAGACTTTAAAAGTAATTCCGTGGGTGTGTCAACAACGGTAAACTTTGTAGTGACAGTATGACTAAAGCTAACATTATAGACAACCAGTTTTTCAGTGTTTTCACAGAGGAAGATACCATTCAAATCCCTGTAACTAAACCACTCACCACCAACAAAATAAACCAACTTATAATCACTCCAGAAGGTGTCAAAAAGCAACTGCACAACCTAGACCCAAACAAAGCCTCAGGTCCTGACCAAACACCACCATGGTTTTTAAAAACACATGCGAAAGACCTTTATGAAATCCTAACTGATCTTTTTCAAACCTCTGTAGATAACGGTACTATCCCAAACTAGTGGAAAGAAGCAAACATATGTAGCGTTTTAAAAAAAGGTGATAAACATGACCCAGCCAATTGCAGACCAGTCTCTCTTACCTGCGTGTGCAGTAAAATTCTTGAGCATATAATCCACTCAGATGTGATGAAATTCCTTGATGAGCATAATATCTTAACTGATCTCCAACATGGCTTTCGAGCAAAAAGATCAACTGAAACACAATTTCTCTTAACAATAAATGATATTTCTAAACAAATGGACCAAAACAGTACCATTTCTATGGCTATACTCGATTTCTCAAAAGCCGACGACAAAGTCCCACACCAATGCCTGTTATCCAAACTTTCCGCATATGGCATTGATGGAAATCTACTGGCCTGGTTTGCATCCTTCCTCAGCAACCGCATTCAACGTGTTGTCTGTGATGGCGAAATCTCAAATTCTAAACAAAGTTCTATCTGGTGTACCACAAGGTACTGTTTAAGTCCTTAAGTCTTCCTTTTGTATGTCATTGACATCCCTGATATTATAAATAGTACGGTTAGACTGTTTTATGATAATTACCTTGTGTATAGAACAACTGATAAATCCATTAGCCAACAAATCCTCCAAGATGATCTAAATAAACTTAAACAATAACAAAATAAATGGCAAATGAATTTCAACCACTCTAAATGCTACATCCTCTCAATATCTCCTAGAAAATTCTATAGATCACCAGTTTATTCATTGTGCAACCAGCCGCTAAAACATGTCAACTCCCACCTGTACCTAAGTATTGAAATTGATAATAAACTCAGATGGGATAAACATATACACAACATCACCAACAAAGCAAACTCTGTACTTGGCCTATTAAGACATAACCTCTCAAACTGTCCCACTGACGTTAAAACCACTGCATAGTTAGGCCAGTACTTGAGTATGCATCAACAGTCTGGGACCCCATCACCAGTGTGATGTAGATACACTTTAATCAATTTAAAGGAGAGCAATCAGGGTCTGTATGGCAGACTACTCTTATAAATCTAGTGTCACTAGCGTGCTTCATAAATTAGATTGGCCCCTGCTAATAACAAGAAGAAGGAACACCCGTCTACAATGCTATATAAAATCAATAACAATCTTGTCGCCATTGATAATGATAACCTAATCCCAAACGCAAGAATTAATACAAGAAATAAGCGTGATCTGAATTTCCACGTTCCTTATGCTAAAAAGAATGGTTATAAATACTCCTTCTTTCCTCAAACACTAAAAGATTAGAATGCTTTACCACCAGACATTGTACATGCACCAAGTCTAAACTGTTTCAAAGCTAAACTTGCTAAGTTTGTTAATTGATTTTTTTCTCATACTTTTGCTACGCTCGGTTGGAGTTCATGTCCTCTAGAGTGATTTTTGCCACTTAACCTATTCAGATTCAGATTCATATCCCCTTATGTTTTCACGTTATTTAATAACAAACTTCTAAATGAATTCATGATTTTGATTCTAACACTCAAGTTATGTTTTACAAAGAAGAAGATTTCGTATTTTTGTCAATAACTCACCAACACTGAACGTCCACGCTGTTTTATTTGTGATTGCCTCAGATTCTGCCCCACAATAAGAAGTGCTTCTGGCTACACCAAGATTCATCAGAACATAGTAACTACTCTCATTCCGGAAAAGGTCGAGTGAAACCGAAAAAGTAATGGTATTATTCGAATGATAAGTAGCTCTTGTCCCGAAGGATACATCTACCTCGTAGACGAGTTGGTCATTGCCAGCACGGTAAATTTGAATGAGCGTTGGTCGACGTGGAGGGATGATCTAAGCAAAGAAGAATATGGACGTCATGACTTAGGCCGAGAATTATGTGTACAACAGAACTGTTAACATTTTCTCGAGCTATGACAAACGTTCTGTCAGAATCAACTATCCTCTTGTATTTTACATGAATAGGAAACAAAGTATTTTTGCCCCTATTAGGTATAGAGATAAGAGAATTCCTTAAAATCGTTATCAAATTTTCAACATTTTACATATATAAATACTCCCACAGAAAAACAAAAGATCTGCCAAAAATGCCATTGAGGTACATAAAACAAGAAAATCAACTTCATTTACCTCCTCTGAAAAAGGAATTTGAAAACCGTCGCTGATGATAAATTCTCCTCTTCTTGGCACAACTTTGTCAAAATCTATCTTGGGAGGAGTTACTACGCAAAATGAAAGTAGATTAAATATTAATCCTTGTGTGGGACATTTTATTCAAACATATCATGAAAGTCATTCCAACCCAGTGGGCAAAGAGAAAATACCCACGAGCATATGTTATCTTCCTGGTAGGAACGTGGTTTATTAAACGTATACACGATATACAAGTACATGGATGTGTAAAAGCAGCATTAGCTAAATTGCTTTAAATTCTCTTTAAAACCATGACAGCGTCACAGCATCAAGGATTTTGAACAAATTGACGGTTTGCAATCTCAGTCATCAATATGTATTAACAGGGCCATCATGGCACTTTTTTGTTGTTGTAAATCCTTTGTTTTCTATACGTCTATCTCTATTGTTTGAAGTGGTGCATTAATTTCTGACCAAATGGTATTATTTTCCCCAGATACTTCCAATCAAGGTACTTTGCTACATTTAAGTTCTAGCAGAAAAAAAAAAAACCTTTCCAATCATTTTCAGTGATTATAGATTTAGGAAAGAAATTTCATTTCAGTCAATCAAAATTCTATCAACATTTGCTTAGCCATCACTTTAAACTAAAAGTGCCATTACAAAAATTCAAACTAAAATATCAGATTTGAAATGTTAACATGTCTGTAGACCTTTATATTATTACCCGTGTAGCCTGGAAAGATTGTTGGGTGCAAATAGGTCAGTTATCATGTTAACATGATGACAAATATACAATGCAATTCAACATTTCTGATTGGTCGAAATATTTATATAAATAATGAAAAGTCAACCACTAATCACCTGGAATTGACATCACTACCATGTTTTAGATTTACTGGTACATGTCATGCAATTTTATTGGAATGAGATTCATTCCTAAAGGAATATTCCCATGGAATTTCATTTTTATGTATCTGATAGCGACAATTTGAAGAAACAGATTGGTAAAAACCCATGTTTATATCTCATTCCCTAGAAGAAGTTAATGAACTTCAAGATTTTCCTAAAAAGAGTAATCATAGCACTTCCTGTACTAATCTTTATGTGTTTTGTTGAAAATTAATTGGCAATTTGTCATAATTACATAATAATAGGTTATGTTTTCACCTCTGCTTGTCTGTTTGTTTGTTTGTTTTGTCTGTCATCAATATTTTGACTGTCATCAATATATCTCAAGAATTAGTGACTGAATTTGGATCAAATTTGGTGTGTGGTTTTGTTACTGCTTACAAAAGAAGTAAATGTGAGACATATTGGAACAGGCAGACAGGGGAGGGCGTAAATGGAGAAGTGAGGACATTTTAAGGTGAGTTTGTCTTGTCATTAAAATATCTCAATAACTGATAATTGGATTTGGATTAAATTTGATGTGTGGCTTTATAATCGCTAACGGAATCAAGTGATTTAAATTTGGAAAGTATTTGTAAAAAGGAAGTGCAGAAATTGAGGGGTGGAGAAGTTTGGGTTAAGGTCTGTCAGGACATTGTTGAAACTTTCAATGGAATGTGGTGAACAATGAATTCATACCATGAAAAGAAATCCAACAATTAATTTTCTGAACTCCAAGATACTTAAATCAAAAGTGATCTCTGGAATTCAATAACATTAAACAATTGGTTTCTGCCATGAATAGAAAATGATGGAATGTGAATCTTGAATGAAAGGAAATCAAACAATGAATGCTTCACTTTAATAAAACAGAAAACAATGGTAAAGCCTTGGAAGAAATCCAGTCAAGAGATAATTTCCAAGTGTTCAGAAGGCAGATGATCATTGCAGATCAAAAGTTTGGTATGAATCTTGGTGGGCCTAGGATTTCTGAGGTAGATTATATTGAAAAAATGAACTCTACAATTATTCTACATATGTTGGAATTGCAACGGGGTGGAAGTATACGCTCTACAGAGTGCTAATATTCTAGTTTAAATATAAGTTACAGCAACAGATTGGAAAAAACAGTATTGTAAATCTTATTCTACACTATTCTTAATCATTTTTAAAGAAAAAAATAATGTTCTCAATCATTTAGAAAATACGTAACTAATTTTCAAAGAAATGCATAAAGAATAATACAGAAGTGCTGTGATGACATCACAATGATAGCTTAGACTCAGACCAACAATCTCTTTCAACGCAGGCGAAAAAAATCTTCGAAATCCAATCACTTCTGAACTTCTAAATCTGGTATTGACTTGGATGTTTTCACTAACGTGTTTCTTTTATTGTCTTCTATCAAATATATTGCAATGAAATTCCAAGGGAATATTCCTTTAATTCTCATTGAGTGGCATCCCTATATGCACCACACTTGGCATCAGAAGAACTACGCAACAAATACATTTATCTGAAATTGATTGAGTTATATCAAATGCTTGAGCAAATATTTTCTTCTTTGGGATAGTTACCTTGATCATTACATATTTTAAACACATTCAGTGATTGTTAGGCCACAATAGTTTCAGAACCATTTCAGTGAAACATTTCTCCCCAGAACAATTTTTGTAGTCCAGCGGATCAGCTGATATTTATTTATTTCCCTCAGCACTATTTCCTCATATTATCATTATAAAATATGATGGAAATTGTCTCATAATTTACCACAGAGAATACTATACTGATTATCTATAGACAACACCTACCTCCGATGACAAGGTCAACACAAAACTGATCGCTCGCTAATCTGTGAAAACGAAAAAATGTGTATATATTTGTCTTTACATCTAGATAAATACCTACAGAATTTCCTAAATTATATTAGGGTTCACCCTCTCACAACTGTTGACAAATTTCCGTCACCGCTACATTACAGCGCATACCTTTGGTATATTGTTTACAAACAATGAATGAAACGGGTAAAATGACATTTTTTTAAAGGAAAATACTATTTCTATTCGATTAAAAGCCATCTCATGTCACCAAATTTATTTGTACAAAAAGCGGGTAAGGATGCCTAAAACCATATTGAAATAGGCGTAGTTTTGAAGCTCAAAACATTTTCTCGAGCACTAAAGTTGTGTGCGTTACGATATACAGTTCGTTTTAGCTTTTTTCGATTTGCCGTAGTTTTCATAGGCCAGGTCTGCCTGTCTGCGTGACCAATTTTAATGTAGCATTCAGTGCAGTGTTGTGTTAGTCCCATGTTAGTTTTTACATTAATGACCCAGTTTAGCCCTATACCTGTATACTAGGGCCATCGGTAGATGTACAGTAGGCCTCATTGAGAGTTAGGGTTGGTCCATTTTACCCTAATTAACAAAATGACATGACAAATTAATTCTGTAAAAAATGAAAGAAAAAAATATCACATTATCGACCCATGTAAGCAACAACTTTAAAAAAAGGTAGTGAGTGAACACAATTTGAATCTTACGGAATAACCTGGTTAACGTGTAGCTAACACAACAATGCACTGCAAGCTAGATTAGAATTGGTCTTGCCGATCTTACCATACTTAAATTAGATTTCGGTCTCTATCAATAAGTACAAATCTACGGCTCGAAAAAGCACACAACTTAAGTACTCGAGAAAATGAAGGAGCCCCAAAATTGTCAACCACATTTGGTACAAAATGAATTTAGTATCATTAGATGGAGCATCTTGTAATATTTGTCAACTGGCTGGTATCTTATTCCTACAACTGCACAAGGAATAATTCTAACATGATTTTTAGGAAAACGGACTTTGTCTGGAGTTTGTAGACTGACCGATACCAAGGTGTATTTTGCAACCTGTTTTTATGAAAATTCCTCTATCATATGAAATACACATCTTAAACCTGAGGAATTTGTATTATCGTAAGATTCTTACCCATCACTGTCACTGCCGGAGTAACACAGGATTTGAGTTATAATTCGTCCCGCGTCTGCATCGGTTGGCGTGCGAGTTATGTTGACTGAGTAATCACGGATATTGCCGTTCGCCTCATAACGAGATATCGCAGAGGTGGTTACTTCTAAAGGTGATACCGTTTCCACTGATATAAGGCTAGATAAGAAAGTGATATATGATTTATTGGAACGAATTATATTATTTTATGACCACGCATCAATCATATATCTTCCATCCATAAGGGCACAAGAGATTTTGTTGATGGAATGTTTAGTTTTGGGGTTTCCATGAATATATAAACCTACTCGTATAACTGACCACTCAGCTTCTTTGATTACTAATGTTTTCACAAATGTCATGATATTGATTTGAAAAAGTAGATTGCTTATAAATGTAAAGTAACCATCTTCCAGTCTTATTATATCCAGTTTTTATATATTAGGCAAAAAGATGATGCATCTGTACAATTATTCAAACACAAATTAAACCAGGAAATATGGGATCTGGTTTACACAGCTAATGATATATATAAGTCTTATAATCATTTCATTAATATTAAAACTAAAGTGTATAATGAATGTTGTCCTGTAAGGAAGATAGCTACCAAAAATAGGAAAAGAAATAAGCCGTGCATGGATGACAAAAGGGTTGAAAAATGCTTGTAAAAAGAAAACTATCATGTATTTGAATTTTT
The DNA here is from genome assembly GCA_020152595.1 of Chiridota heheva. NCBI lineage: Eukaryota > Metazoa > Echinodermata > Holothuroidea > Apodida > Chiridotidae > Chiridota > Chiridota heheva. The sequence goes on from JAIGNY010001387.1 coordinate 713,210, forward strand.
TTCACAAAAAAGAACATTTGAATTGTTCAGTATACAGGTATAAGAGGTATAAAAACACATTGATTTCTGTTTTGAGTTTCTGCAAAAAGGGTTAAACAAAACTTCCTCAAAGCCATAACAATAATATTAAGGAAACATGGAAGGTCTTAAATGGCATTGTCAATCAAAAGTGAAAGAAGAATAGTGTTTACCCTCAGTTCTTTACTAATGTTGGACTTGATATAGATACAGCTATACGTGAACAAATCAGCTTAATATATGATTATCTGGATGAGATGAATACACATTCCATATTTTTAGCAGATATTACTGAAATTGAAATACTAGATATTGTCAGAAATTGAAGTAAAAAAAACTTCTGTTGATTGTAATGATATAACATATCATTAGTAAAATCTTTTACTTTCAATTGTAATAAATCATTTTTTACTGGTGTTTTTCCTGACGGTATGAAAATTGCTAAGGTTATATCAATATTGAAGTCTGGTGAAAAAAAGGTGTTCAATAATTATACGCCAGTTTCATTGTTGTCACAATTCTGAAATATACTTGAAAATTTGCTTGATAAAGGACTAGATCACCTTACTTCCAAATTTAATCTCTTTACCGCGAGAGTTAGTGTGGAAGTTAGGTCTGGCCTTCTACTTCTATGACAATATTATAATTAATTGAAGAAATCACACGTCATGCATTGAATAATAAAGAAAAATAACAATTGGAGTCTTTGTTGATCAGTGGCGCCGCCAGAACAAATTTAGGGGTGGGGGGCATAAAGAAAATTGTATGCATAAGTATGTACCGCCTATGGTGGTACTGCGCACACGAAGCCCGCTAAAGATCCCCCATAAGCCCTACGTTTTTTCGTGGTTGAGATTGCAACAAATTGCTTAAAAATCATGTAAAATATACACCAAAACCATTTTGAATTCGTGGAATTTTAGGATGGGGGCACGTGCCCCCCTTCTGGCGCCACTGTTGTTGATGTAAACAAAAGTATTTGACACAATGGACTATCCTTCATCACTCAACAAACTAGAGCATTGTGGTTTCGGCGGGGTATAGTTCATGATTGGCTTTCGAAATTGACCAATAGACATTATGGAATGCAATATGTTAAAATCAACAATTCAAATTCAAATTTTTGTAATTTAGTTTGCGGAGTGCCACAAGGAGCTATTCTTAGGCCAACATTATTCATCCCATATATTAATGATAATTGCAATGTCTCCAACTTGTTAAAATTTGTACTTTTTGCAGATAAAACAAACATTTTTTTGCTCTCATGAAGATACGTATACACTATGGAGATTAATAAGTTATGAGTTTTTATGAACTTGATGTATAGTTCGCAGTTCTTAATGTTACCAAAACTAATTATACGTTACCAACTGTCGTATTAATTCTGATTGAAGACTTCTATGAATAAAGTTAATATTAAAAGAGGGTATGTGACCAAATTTCTTGGTGTATATATAGATCATAATCTAAACTGGAAATAGCACACTGTTCATTTATCAAGAAAACTTTCTAAAAGTATTGCAATTATTCGTAAAGCAGGCCAAGTTTTTAAAACCGGTGCACTCTATACTTTATATTGTGCAATTTCCCTACGGTGTCATTACCAGAGACCCTACAAAACTTGATCTTATTAGCGTCCAATGGTAGATATAACACAGGACAAAAATGAATTTCAAACAAAAGTATGTAAGAACAAGGAAAAAACAATTGTGCAGCTCCACCTCAGGATTCAAACTCTGGAACTCACATGATGATAGTATGAAAAAACGCAAAACCCTAACTCTCAGGTGTATCAAGAATAACCTTCAGTTATTCTGTTATTTTTAAATATATTTTTTGCAAGTGTGTGTTTGCCTTATTTGATCATTTCTTGATTCTTTACAAAATTTCAAAGCCATTGTAAACTTGTAAAGTACCTATTGTATACATTCCCAGGGCAAGTAAAATAAAAATACTAATGATAAAAGAAAATAACACAAAACTTAGAATACATTAAATATAATCCGGCATTTTTGTTTGATCATGCTTGTTTATATACCAGAATATCTGAATACAAATATATGACCTGAACACTACTATTTGGGGATTATTGACTTTTTAAACTATTTGGGTTGAGTGGGGTGGTAGTGGGGAGGGGGCGGTGGGGGGAGGGATGGCGGTGGGGGTATTAGAGCGATTTCTGTGGGATTTCCAGATTGAGTACGTACACAAGCATCAACTACTTTTTTAATGGTAATGTTTATAAGGCAACTAGATTACTGAATGAGAGGTAATGGACAACGTAATGAAAACAGAGAAACCGTTTACCACATTCTAATTTCAGAGAGAGGGAAAATGAATTTAAGCATTGTAAAATCGCTTAAGCCTGTTGGTCTTTCCCAACTTATTGTTGCGCCGCATCCTATTTTATATTGATTAAACCATTCATTTCATTTCTAGCTTAAGGTGAAATACACGTCTGTATTCAGTGACAATTTGATTTACATCAAACTTGTCTGCAATTAATTGAGTTCATTTATAAGAAATAAAATATAACATGCATGAAAGTACGCAAAATGTAGTATAGTGCTGTACTAAGTCGTTTCCTTTACATGTTCTGGATACGTCCTCGTGATGGCCATAGCTATGATCAAGTTTACACGTAAACGGGAGACACTTAAAAACAACATTTAAACGACTTCCATAGATCTACAAGTCATAGAAAAAAGTTCCATCAAATTTGATTATAAAAGATTGATGAAGTTGATGTTTGAATATTCAGGACTAACTTTTAACGAAGATATGTAAACAATTTTGTTATCCACCAGACAGCAAGAAAATATCCTCCATTTTCCAATGTTTATCATCATCTTTTAATCACCTGCCAAGTGTTTTGAAAGACAGGGAGAGATTTGCCTTCCCCTATGATTCATTTCATTATATTCCAGGGTCATATTTCTCTTCCAAAAGGTGAGGGGCTGGCGTCGGCGGTGCATTCCCACCTCACCGCTCCCTAAAAAGAGTACGTCCTAAGTCCAAACATTCTAATGAACAGAGGACCAAAGCATTATCTGCAACGCAATGAGTTACAACAAGATATATGTCCTTTTAAAGCTCCCACCTGAAGGTGGGGAGAAGATCCCCTATCCGTGTAATTACGGTCATGTTATCATATAGTGTTATCAGCATTGTTTAAAGCTTTATTATTCTTAACTGGCAATGAAAATATTTAATACATGTACTTACACAGATATTTCGGGTCGTCGTTTTACGCCTAAAATATCGATTTTTTTTTTCGTACATGATGAAAAATATTCATTATTTGCATTATCATTATACAGTTATACTATATGGCATGCTCCCATATACATCTATCTGTCTATCCTCTTTAAATTTAAAATATTCCGTGATAGATGATAAAACAAATATAGTATCCACAATTATTATATTTCTTATTTCGAGGTTTCCCTATTGTTTTTAAACTGTTCTTGATACGTACCTCACATCATCAGCCCCAGTTCTAAACACCAGCGAAATACTGAATATCATATTTGGTGGGACACCGAGACATGTTCCATCGGGAGGTGACGGCGGAATGACCGCTGGCTTTGAAGCGCAATTTCCGGAGCCCCTTCTGACATCAAATAGAAACTGCAAAGGAATCTCACTCAATGGATTGGGAGAGACAGGATCTATGTAATCCGCGATAACTAGTGCAACTGCATACCACCCCTCAATAGAAGACGGTGTCCACGTTATCTCGCAGTTATTCTTTTGAAAGAAATTAATTTAACAAGACGCAGTAAGAGGTCAAGTTTTCCTTATTTCTCAATGTTTAAATCTGACAATATTTATCCATATCATCGAAAAATGAACTGTAGAAACATTAGGCTAAGGCTCCTAGACACACAATTGGAATTACTCAGATAAGGTAGCATAATACACACTTATATATGCATTTTGATATGAAAGCTAATGTTAATGGAAACTTCCTGTTCTATTTTATTTTGCGCGTGTATAAATCTTTACATAGAAGTTACACTATCAAGCTTCTTCAATTTCTTTACAGCTTTTGTAATATTGTTACGTGACAGCACTGAACCAACACCGTGCGAGAACTTACCATGTCTAACGTTGCCCCGTCAGGGAAATTGCAAACGCCACCACATTCAATGTCCCCTACTGCTTTCCGACATCGGGTGACGTCACCATCTGGGTCATTTACTGTGAGAGAAATCAAATGAATCGACTTTTAAATCTAAAAACATTTAGTGCTCTTGACAATAAGGATTTTGTAGATATGCTCTTCCGTGGCCTTTTGAACATATTCACTGTCATAGCCTTTTTTTTCTAAAGAAATCTGGATTACTTAGGGGGCAAAACATGTAGGAGGGACATATCATCTCCACACAATTTATAAAGATAACTACGTAGGACGATATTTGAAATGGGGGTGGGCAAATTTCCGTCTCAACATACAATATTCAGATCTCTTATGTCCAAAACGATTTGTGAAGGGGGCTCGTAAAATTATTGGATGTTTTGGGGGGAAATTTCCCTTCCCAAAATTGAAGATAGTTTCACGAAAATGAAAAATAATTCCCGAAAATAAAAATAAAAAAATCAGAAAATAAAGGAAATTTCCCGAGAATGAAAGCAAATTTCACGAAAATGAAGGAAATTTAAAGAAATTTCCAAAAAGTGAAAGAAATTTTCCAAACATGAAGGAACTTCTCAAACATGAAAGCAAATTTATCACTTTATCGAAAAAGGAAAGAAATTCTCCAAAAGTTAAAAAAACAAATTCTCCCCCAAACATTGAAGAAAGTTTTCAGAAAATGAAGAAAATTTCGTGAGAATTAAAGCAAATTTCACGAAAATGAAGGTAAATTAGATACATTTGAATTTTTTTTTGCTAAAATGAAGTAAATTACCCCAAAAAGAAAGAAAATTTCCGAATATTGAAGATGGGTATAAAACTCAATGTTCAGTGACTATTGAGTTAATGAGGTTAATTGATTATTTATCAGTTTACTATCTTTATTTCATAGAGGTATTTTCCTAGGGTCAAAAACTCACCACCGGGAGTCAAATCAAAAGGAGTGGGGGCATTTTCCCCCAGTTAGTATGTAGAAATGGCTATGTGAACATGCCCATCCAACCCGTGTATTTCCTCTATCAACCATAGTTTGCTCCTGGTAAAAAAGTCCCTTCAGTGACCGACGCTATATAGCAAACAATTAATTAGTCTATTCGTAATCTATACGTTCTTTCGATATCTCCAAATAATGATGTAAAATTTTCCGACTTTTACCTGTTTACGAATTCTGAACGCAACAATTTCGAAAAACAAACGTTTAAAACACTTAAGGGCTAAAAATTAACATAAACAATTTTTGGGCTATGCCCCTTTTCATTTCATTTACCGGGTATTTTGGTAGTCGACTCGCATCCGATTAGTAAACGAACGATCGGCGTGTTAGACGTAGTTGGAGATGAATTCGGTCGACCTGTGTCTGCTCTAGGAGTGAGGTCACCTTTTGCCTGAAGTGACCAAGATCCTCCACCATTTATGAGAGTGATCCAGGCAGCACCTGTAAATCTGAGGAGTATTTCTTGAAAGTTTTTATAAAGGTACAGGACGTATATCAGTGTATAGAAATGTAGAAACATTAACACCAATTTTAAACACCATCATATATCAAAACAGAATCGTTGAAACGTTGACCAATATACAGCGTTTTAAATCTCAGGCATCATTTTGCATATTTTACGCAAATTTTGTGATATATTACAGAGCTACCTTGGTCTGTTGGTATTTTCTTTTTAAATCCTTTAGCCGATAGGCTTCACATCTGGTAACTATATGCTTCCATTTAAACGTTGCTGGTCATCATCCTGCTAAACAGCTAAACAGAGTATAGCCGTCTCAAAGTTATTACTCAAAACTTTTTCTTCTATTTTAGTATTAAAAAAAGGGTAAATTATTTGTATAATCTCTTAAGCTGCCAAGGGTTCCAACTCTACCTCCCATTTGGAAAGAAAGCATGCAGCCGGAAATTAAGACGAAATCCTCCCACCCCTCCCCAACCCCACCTGCTTCTTACGTATATTACAAGGGAGAAATCCATACGAGTAATGTCAAATAGATATATGTAAGTCATTACTGTAATGTGAATTCTTCTTCGGTAGGTTGATACATAGCACCACCAATACCAGTAACCCAGTCCTCTTCGACACTGAAATCTGTACACTGATAAGTCATTGGAATGTTACAGAAAGCAGGGAAGCATAACAGGTTTCCCTCCGTGTTCTGTAAACCATTGGCCATGGTCGTTTCATCACAGGGATGATTTGAAAAAGCATTCCTTCTCCATGCTACACGGAATGATATTTGCACCTGTGGATAGATGATAATGATAAGCAAAATGTGCTTTTTAGTGGTCTAAACTCGCTAAGGGTAACAAACATGGACATGCAAGTTTCGGTCTGTCGCTTAATTGAACAGACCCGTCGGCAATTAAGTGAAGCTGAGGATCAGGAGCAGGGGGCAAAGGAAAGGTTACCCTCTGAAAGGGAAGGGGAGAGTCAAGACCCCAAAAATTCCGGATTACAAGTGAGAAAATTGCACTGCTAAATGAAGTTTACATCAATTTTCAAGTTGTTGCTAATCAAAAAATATTAAATTTTCGGCAAATATCCTGATTAATCCTAAATTTTCTTCAATTTTCGAGAAATTGATTTCCGGGCAATTTTCTTCGATTTTCGGATCATTTTCTTCGATATTCGGGAAATTTCCTTCATTTCAGGCACTTTCTTCATTTTTATTTAATTTTTGCGGAATTTCGTTCGATTTTGGGTACTTATTCTGATTTTCGGAAATTTTGCTCATTTCCTGAAAAAATTCGGGAACACTTCTTAATCTTTGGGCAATTTTTTCCATTTTTGGCCAGTTTTTCGATTTTCAAGATTTTTTTAACTTTAAATTCTGGGGAAATTTTGCCAAATTTCGGATAAAGTTTCGTTTATTTTCTTCAACTTATGGGAAATGTTGCCAAAGTTGACACAGTTCCTAATTACAAAATTTACCTTCAATTGTACCAATATTTTCAATTTCATTTTAATCGTTTCGCAATTTCCCTCCCAACCGGGCAGAAAGCATGCAAACAGGAAGGTGAACCCCCCCCCTCCCCCTTCCCCTTTCCTTTCAATTCTCTCTCTCGTGCTTTCCACGCCTCTGATCAAGAGGCCTAAATGTGACTAAATAAAAAATGAATTCAAGTCACTTAAACTTTGAGGATTGTAAATATCTTTTAAACAAAACCATAATAAAGCTTACCAGGTTCATCCCCTGGCCTGCACAGCCTGCGTTTCCAGAAGTCTCAATAAAACAAAACATTTTGTTGGATAATCAATCTGAAGATTCAGTTTCTTCAGCAAAAGACGGATAGGTCAATCTTTGGTGTTCGCAAGGACCCTCAAACGGGTTTAGGGCCCTGTCGAGTGTTTCGCGTTCAAATACTCATCAACAGAAATACTAGATAGGTAACATACTTTATGGAAACAACACAAACTTGTATCAGCTATGAAAGCAAACATAGATTTCGTTTCTGATTGAAATAAATGTATGACTTTCGAACATGAAGTTTCCACTAGGCTTTCAAAATGACCCTGGACCCCACCAGCCATAAGCGGGCTTCCTCCAGATGCGTAGTAGGAATCGATGAAAAACTGTTCCTCGGTAGCTTTCACCTTTCCAGACTATATGCTTTCTTCCCGGTTGAGAGGTAAATTTCGAAAATTATCAATATAAAATTTAAAAAAAAATCATTAGGAATTTTGGCAACGTTTTCCGACAATTGAAAGAAAATGCGGGCATGTCCGCGATTTGTCCTAAAATCGAAGAAAGTGTATCAAAAATGGAGAAATTTGAAGAAAATTTCCCGAAACTGAAGAAAATTTCCCGAAACTGAAGAAAATTGCCCGAAACTGAATAATATTGCCCGAAACTGAAGAAAATGGACCGAAACTGAAGAAAATTGCCTGAAATTAAATAAAATTGCCGAAACTGAAGAAAATTGCCCGGACGACGACGACAAATGATGATCATGGTGATGATCATGGATGATGATGATGATCATGATGATGATTATGATGATGATCATGATGATGATCATGATCATGATGATGATCATGATTATGATGATGATCATGATGATGATCATGATGATGATCATGATGATGATCATGATGATGATCATGATGATGATCGTGATGATCATCATGATGATGATCATCATGATGATGATCATCATCATCATGATCATCATCATGATCATGATGATCATGATGGCGATAACGACGATGACGATGACGACGACTGCGATGATGACGACGACTACGATCATTGTAAGTAATTATACTGAAATACATAGAATATATTAAAATGAATAAAGGTAGAAACAGATTGACGGATGGAAGAGATTAAAATATGAATGTTTTCATGCTTTAGAAAGTATGCTTAATAAAAAAGACCTCGGTACCGATGGCTTGCCAATTGAGTTTTATGGAACCTTCTGGCAAGATATCGGGGTTTTGGTTACTTACTCATTCCATTACGCTTTTAATAATAAACATCTTTCCAGTGAACAAGGAAGGGCAGTAATTACTTTAATCCCTTAATTAGACAAAGATACTGCTAGATTAAAGAATTGGAGACTTATCTCACTTTTGAATACGGACTACAAAATAGCAGCTAAGTCTATTGCCTCTACAATCTTGGACAAAACTCGTTGAAACACTTAATGAAAATATGTGATGTTTTTCATGAAGCTACTTTTCTATTGTAAATTATTCCACATTTAGAAATCAGAAATGCTGGAAATTTTTCTGTTGCTTCTTCAATCTCTACTCTTCCAATTGTAATTAATGTTTTAGAATTTTAAGGACATTTTTATCATTTTATTGACGCCGCCAGTGTCCCGTCCCCTACCTCACTATATTAATTGTCCTTCTCTCCCCTCCCCCTCCCCATTCAATGTTGGCCATTGTTACTGTTTTTCCTGGAAATGACGTTAAGAAAGAAAGAATTTCAACATTGAAAAGGGGAGGGGGTAGGGGTTTACAATTCTCGAAAAAATAATAAAGAAACATAATACTATAACATATGTAGTTCTCACAAAGCTGAAGTGTTCCTACAGTTTTTCCAAGATTATCTGAGGAAAGAATGTCAATTTTTCGCTTAGATAACTTGCATTATTTCTCGATAGCAGATGTGTTTTGAGTGTCTAGAGAAAAATTAGCGATATAAATTTCAAAGACAATAAGTTATATGATGAATAAGAACAGACTTGGAGATTGGAATAAACAAATAGGTCAATGGAAACTATTTTTATGTGTTTTTGAAGGTTGCAAATACCTGAGAATTCGTGCGCTTTTTGGGGATTGAATGAAGACAAATAAATGACGATAAAAGACTGTGGTTAATCTAAGCACATGTATAAAAGCTATTCAATAAATAAAAATCGAGGAAATAAAAGGGAATGCCGACTCTCATAAAATCGACAGGATTCGAACCCATATTCCAATGATTTGAAATCCATCCTATTGTCCGCTACCCCACCGCGACGCTTGCAACATAGGATTACAAAAATGCCATCCATTCTTGAAATGAAATAGGAGGAAGAATGGTAGAGCTGCGAATTTTGTGAAATATTGATACAAATCAACACAAATGAAGTCGTTTAATCAATTTATCTCTTGATTTCTTTCTCAACTTCCAATATTATCTGATGATTCCTTTTTACCGATTGCGTAATACACTGATATTAGTAAAAAGATGCATGCTGAAACAGTCTTACCGTTGTTTTTCTAAATACTATTATCCCTGACTTTTAGGGTAAGCCGTGGAGATCTTTCATATTAAGATAATATACAAAAATGATCCACTATCCTACTTCAATGCATTTACCAATCACCCCCATCCTCCCCTCTTAACACTGTTTGACCAATTTGACGCGAAATGACCAATTTGAACAGTTGAAGCGGAAATGACAGATTTTTGGCATAAAATGCAATGTTTTTCATGAACCTACATTTGTATTGCATATATTTCCACATTAGAAATCACAAATGCTGGAAATCCCAACACGGGCTTCCCCTGAACCCTACCGGCCCATGGCCTCCGCCGCACGGGGTTGCTCGTTCTGCAATCAGGCTAAACGCTTGCTTCGCTCGCAAGGGCCCAAACCCACCGCAGCGCAGGCCCCAACCAATCTTACTTCACTCATTGAACATTTATAAATCATCAATACTGTCTTTTTGTGTATGTCGTTTCAACCCTCTTTTAACAACTTTAGTAGCTTGATGTAATTTTTTGGACATTTTCATATTTTCCAAGACGCTTCCTGTTCCCCTAACCTACTACAATGTATTTTCCAATCCCCCTCCCCCCCTCACACCATTAAAATTCTCGGAAAAATATTAAAGAAACATAACACTATAATATATGTAGTTCTCTGTGTTCCAACAGTTTTGTCCAAGATTGTAGAGTAAAATCAATTCTCAACATTCGTCTATAGTTCTTGATCTTATTCAGTGTACTACAGTTAACGATTTGCCTGATTTCTTTTTCCTTTTAGATTTCGAGAAAGCGTTTCATACTATTAGCTGCAATTTTATTGATAAGTCGCTTTCTTTTTCCAATTTTGGCAGAAGGTGGTTGAACACTTTATATTCAAATGTTAGTACTTGCGTTTTGAATAACGGTCATTCATCTGTTTTTAGTATTTCTCGCGGGGTCCGTCAGGGATGCCCGTTAAGCCCGTATACATTTTTCTTGTGTGCTGAGATTTTGTCTATTAAGATTATAAACTGTAATTCTATTCATGGTTTTAAAGACCATCTATCGTGATTAAAATGTGGCGGCGTACAATTTATTCCAAAACGATACTGATTGGCTTATCAGTGTAAGTGCACACTTTGCCATTGTGTTTCGACCAATAAAAACACAGGATTTGAATTTCATTTTCCTCATACATTAGAGACGACAACTGGCCTTTAATACTTTAAAAAATGCGTTAAAGATTTAATAATATGCAGACAATACAGTCCTTTTCCTTGATGGCACGTCTGAATCATTGTATGCGGCTCTTGACGTCATTAGTGCTTTTCGCTTCACTTCTGGCCTTAAAGTTAACATTGATAAATCTTTTCTTTTTCCCCTAGGTCATTTTGTTAAAACTCCCCCTCCTATATAAATGAGCTTCCTCTAAAAATTTCTCATGGACCGATTCATTATTTAGGTATCTTCTTTAACCACAACAATGAGGACTTCTTTTCCCTAAATTATCAACCCAAGCTCTTACGTCTCAACAGTACACTGGAATGTGGTCAACCAGAGATCTTACTCCAATCGGTATAATTACAATCATTAAATCATTAGCCTTTTCTGACTTATGTACCTGTTTTCTGTTCTCCCCCTCCCTTTTAATAATTTCATTTCTGATGTTGAAAAGTTGTTTGAAGTCTTTTATTAACACTTTAAAACTTTCTTGGGTTAAAAGATATTTTGAGCCAATCTCAAAGCATGGGAAGTTTTTTATTTTATTTTATTATCATTAATCTAAAGCAATTTTTGGGCGTATGTTTTTTTAAGGGGAATGTCTGTTTGAATGACATTAAGATTGATTGTAATTTTATATCTGATGTTTGTAAAGCCTGGAGTGCTCTTACTATTCGTTGCACTGTTGCTGACTTTGGTAGCCAGTTGATTTGGAATAACAGCTTTATCCGTATTATTAATAATACTACTTCTTATAAGCAACTGTCAGAAAATGGTGTTGGTTATGTTAAGTATCTATTGATAATGATAATACAGCCCTGAGCTATAATGATTTTCTAAATGCATATGATATTACCAATCTCCCTTTTACTAGTTACTTCGGGTTAATATTGATTCAATCTCATCTCACTAAAAGAATTATGGTTGTGGCAATTCCAGTTCCCATTGTAATCAAGAAAACTTTATCCATATTTTTAACAGGTCACAGAAGGTTTTAAAAGTTTCTTATCCCAAGCTTGTTCAAATTTACCAGTTTACTTGTGTGTCCATATGAAAATGGGAGACTGATTTTTCAATTGGTCTAAAATATTCAAATTAGCACATTTTACGGTTCGTGAACCAAAGATATGGTACTTCCAATTTTGTTTTGTGCATAGAATTATTTCAACAAACAGATACATAAAATTGGATATGTTGATACTTCCTTGTCTTCTATTTGCAAAATTTATATTAAAACTATTCGCCATCTTTTTTTGGAACTTCAGTTTTGCCAAATTTTCTGGGATGATATTCAGTTTATCATTTTTATTACAGCAACCCTTTTTTCGTAAAATTTATGTTTTGTTTGGCTTTTTAGAAGAGGGGAAAAAAAATAACATTTATTATTATCATTTTTTTTCATGCAAAGTATTTTATCTTTCGTTGCAAAATCCAAGACCTTAAACCACGCATTTCTCATTGTCTTAAAACTTTTGAGTTTTCTCTTCGAGTTGAAATAGAATTATCTTCTAATAGTAATACTTACGACAAGTTTATTGATCTTATTGAAAGTATGCCAGCATATTTCAACCCGATATCAACAAGCTGTAAAAAAAATTATAAGCTTGTGCAATTTCAAATTCTTTCTTTTTCAATACTATAAAACTAAAATGACATGGAATAATTCTTCTTCTTACTTTGTAAATTGTTATAAAAATGAGTTTGTTGTATTTGTGTATATTTGTTTGTGTTAAGTTGAAAAAGCAGATATAAATATGAAAAATAAAATATGAATATATTTGAGAGTAAATCATTTAGATTAAATCGATTACCATTGGTATTTGACCAGCTGGGCTATCTAACGGACGCCATGTTATTATTCCTCCACGAAAATGGGACGCTTCCGAAATGTGAAGAATGGTCCAGATAAACAAAACGACTGTACGAAAAATATTTCGAGCCATTTTAATTGCTATTTGAGTTCAAAATGCAGCCATCACCACAACATTATAGGATATAGCTTTCGACGTTGAACCTCTTCAAGTCCAAACCTGGAATGAATAATTATATAAGACTGCGAAATCTTTATTTGCAATTTGCAATCAGCTAAGCCCTTATGCGATTCAATTCTTCCTGGTTGTGTAACGTATGTATACACATATAAATTAAATTGTTTTGTGTATACCCGGTGAACTTTCAAATATGAAAATAACTTTTCTCACTCAGCCATATAAAATCTTAGTTTTATGAATAAGATATAAAGGTTATATCTAATTCTTATGCAATCATTGTAAAATGCAGGTGGCTGATCATTACTAAATGGAAGCTTTATAAAACGGAAGTTTATTTCGACTGTCTAATCGCAAATTTGAGCATTGAACTCTTGTTATGTGTGAAGTTTAATTGTTCCATTCACTGGTTTAGAAATCAGCCTACATAATTCTAATACTCATTTCGCTGCAGTAGTTTTGTAGCCGTTCTGATTGTCAAGTGGTCCAAATTTGGTTTATTTCAGTTATTTGTTAGTCCTGTTAATTCGTTCTCTTTTATAATCCAGTGTTATCGTCCACTTCAATAGTACAGTTTCTACACAATATCATAGAAATCAATTAAAAAAAGAGAATAAAAACGGCAAGCAAGTAGGCTTATACCGCAAATCAATGTTCCTTGTTGAATAAATTTTAAGCTTTTACAAATTGGATTGAAATACAACAGTACTTTTACTCCAGTACTCGGAATCATAAAAAGGACTCCCCTTTTTGTGATCATCTCCTCCCACCAACGAATGCCTCCGAAAACCCAATTGACGTACACAGTTCGTTCAGCAGACAAATTAGTTTATTTCTGATATCAAAAATAACTTATTTCTTCTCCCGTTTCTGCTCAGATCCGAAATCCTTTTCAGATATCCAAAATAAACTGCGACATATCGAAAATAAACTGCGACATATCCGAAATAAACTGCGACATTTCCAAAATAAACTGCGACACATTTAAAATAGACCGCGACATTACAAGAAAATATAAGAAGCAGATGAAATAAAGCTGCAGGGTGAGAGATGGACATAGGACAGTAGGGAAGCGAACTGTTGAGGGAGGGAGGGGGTGGGGTGGAGGGGGGGGGGGAAGGGGGGGGGGGTGTTCCTTACAGGGGAGTAAAAGTGATTCGGAGGTTGAGGGGTAGCTGGCTACTGGTATGTAAGTTATTGCACCCCTGGGGTTCCGATGATATTATTTTTCTGATCAGAAAGTTAAAATTAAACGTTCTTTCCGATGATAATCATTGTCGCACTATCACAGTCATTTTGAACAGATGTTTATATGGACAATAAAGCAACGGAATTGATATTTTTGTCATGGGTAGACCTACAGTGACTTAATGTTTGCTTCAGAGGTGTGTCTGTTTGTTCTCCGTAACCAGCAGAGACTCCTCATTCCATCCCACCCAAAGCTTAAGTTGCGCAAAATACATTAAAGTTTGTAAATGGATATCAATCACACTCCTATGGGCACGATTTTCCCATTAAAATTGCATAATTGAGGGGGAAGGGGGGGGTTCAAAGTCACAAAATAAAATTTTCCTATCAAACGTCGGTGGCAATATAATAAAATCACACTAAACTACAAAGAAAAACCACCATGCAAAAGATACAAAATATGGAAATTTCCCATTGTACCCCCAAACCCCCCATATGCTACTCACATAAATGCAACATTTTGGGGTCAATATTCATTCAGTTCGCAAAGATTTGCAAATCCTATTCACGTATAGACGAGATCAAACGCATGAGATCACTGACATGAATGCAGTATATTAATATGAACACGGTCTACTAACTTGTATTGAAGTATTGTTCAAATAACCTTCCATTGGTTTCCAATTGAATATCGATAGGCCTGACATTTCCCTATGCTAATTTGCGTTCGTTTCAGTTGTTACCTTTTATTTCATGATTGAATGAATTTTCGAAATAGAAACATGACATTGACATGCAATTAACGTAAGTTTAAAGTATATCCAGTCCCTCTCTCCTTACTCCCTCCCTACTTTATGTGTGTAGAACTTTGTGTTGTTCATCGTACCCTATACCCCCTTCGCGCGTGAGGTGCATGCCTTTGTTTCTAAACTAGTGGTAACTAAAGCTACAAAATCTTTATTAAATCTTATGATATTTACCAGGCGCCGATCCAGGAATTAAAGATTTATGGACAGGTAACCAAGCCTTGTTTATCAATTTGACCATTTTACAGAGTGTTGAATGTTAAGGACTTTTAACAATAAATGTTTCGCATAAAAGAGAACAAATTTATTATTTTACTTAAATGTTAACTTATTGTTTTTCAATCTTTCACGAACGTCCTTTGAATGGTAGCAGTTAACTGTGACAAACTTTTTCAATTTGCTATTATCATCTTTCTATCCCGTTAATTTATCGACCACTCGTGACCGATTCCCTCAATGACATTAATCGACAATTTTGAATTCTCCATCATCAAAATTTAGCAAGAGAATACAGCCGGATGATTTACAGTGATTTAAATTTAGGACATAAGTTTTGAGTTTGAAAGATTTTGAGCTGTCTTTTTTCATACGTTATCACAACATTTGGTTTTCCCGAATGGCTTGTTAGCTCCGATTCTGTTCGCTTGTTCGCAATATCAAAGTAAACATAGACAAGTTATATACTTTGATTTTGCCGTATATATCATATTGTAATGTTTGGTGCTTATCCTTCTCACATACAAAAGCTTTTTCTTTGCAAAAACGTGCCATTCGAATTGTCACTGGTAGTCCTTTTAATGCCCATACCGCCCTGATCTTTTAACTCTAGTGTCTTAGATTTTATTTCATTATCTGTATTATTATTACTATTATTATTATCATTATTTTTTCCTTTTCAGTTTGGGGCGGTGGATGGTAATAGTTTTGTTTGCTTGATGGGGGCTTAACGGCACCACGACAACGAGGGCCAAATTGTGCCTGAGAGGCTAGATCATTCTAGAGGTAGGAAAGAAAGGAAACAGGGGGAGAATGAGAGAAATACAAGAACAAAAAGTCAGAAAGCTGGGATCGAGAGAGGAAATGCATGGGTGAAGAAAAAAAAAATAGAGAGTGGGGGTGGAAGAGGAGAAGAACTAAATATGGTTGTAGAGGGAAGGATGATGAAGAAAGGGGATAATTCTATCCGAAGGGTTTTTGTGGAAGAACTCAACATATGAGTTGTGGGGAGCGAGGGAAGCTCTGGGAATGTTGTACAGGAGGCAAGCAAGGAGAAGTGATGGACTGTGAGGGTGCAATGGCAATTGTTGTAGAGGGGGGAGCCATTAAGGAGGTGGGAGTGAGTGAGGTGGGTGTGACCTATTCTAAGACAGGTAATATGAACGTTGTCGACACGAGAGAGGTTGTTGATGGTGGGTTTGATCGGAATGGTGGACTGGATGACGTGGAATTTGTTATCAATTTGGGAGTCCCATGAGGTTTGCCAGCGGTCACGAACAAGGGAAGCAATACACGGTTTGTTTTTAAAAAAGGGTTTTGGGAAAAGGGTTTGGGGGAGCTTAAGGGAAAGCTCAGCAGCTGCATCAGCCTTGTCATTGCCAGAGATGCCAATGAATATCCAGAAGAAAAGAACACTTTTCCTGCAGAGGGTGGGCGAAAGAAGTTTCCGGAGGAAGAGGTGGAATGTGAAGTTATTCCATTTAAGATTGAGTGAAGAAGTAAGAACAGCCTTGGAGTCGGAGAAAATGGCAAAGTAGCTGAGCGGAGAGTACTCTATAAAGTTGAGGGCGAGCAAGACGGCCTTTGCCTCAGCTGAAAAGATGGACGAGTAGTAGGAAAGTCTACTACTGAGGGTGATGTCTTGGATGACGGCAGCAGCAGCTGTCTTGTTGCCTTCCTTGGAGCCATCAGTATAGATGGATAGTTTTGTCTTTTTTTTATGGGGTGACTGAGAAGGCGTAGGAAGGGGGCGGCTCCTAAGCAATTTCACCCTTCATGCTTTCTTCCTGGTTGGGCGGTAATATTGAAAAGTTATTAACATAAAATTGAGGGGGAAAAAAATCCCAATTCTTGGAAATTTTGGTAAAAGTTTCCCAAAAATAAGAAAAATTCCCGAAATTTCTTCAAATTGAAGGAAGTCTACCCAAAATTAGAAGAAATTTACCCAAAAATGAAGGAAATTTTCCCAAAATTAAAGGAAATTTCCCCAAAATTAAAGAAAATTTTCTTAAAAATTGAAGAAATTTCATTAAAATTTTCCAAAAATTGCAGATTTCCCGATTAACAGCAATGTTTTGTTGGAAAATTTAATTACCAGTTCATTTTTTCCCACTTGTAATCAGGAAAATGTAGGTTTCTTTCCCCTGATAGGTGACCCTTCATTCACCCCTGAGTAAAACTTCTAGTTAATGATCTTATTTTGTTATCTACACACATTTTAAAAATTCTTCAAACTTTAGTTAGACGAACCTATGAAATTACAAGTGCTGTTAAAGCTCTACCTCGTGAATATATCATCTCTACCAGTAAATGCTTCATTATCTGTTTATCGTGATAAGGATTGGTGATGGAAAAAATATTGAGTGTAAATACAGATGGTAAATATAGCAGTATTGCATGAAGATGGCATTGACTTCATATGCATAGCTTACTTACATTGAAGAAGAAAGACGTAGGAGCCAAAAGAGGCCATGTAGCTCTTGAAATTTCAAGAAAGTTGAATATTTAATTGTTAGACTTATTCTTTCAGAAAGTCTGCAGTGGAACTACTTGGATGAGTTTCTTCCTCTGTGTTAAAGATTTGTAAAACGACAGCACCCGAGCTTGGTTGAAGGAGTTACAGCAGGCGTAGTCTATCTTAGAAGCGAAATTTGAAAAGATGGCTTTTGTTTTAAAGACTTGTTTGGCCGCAAGAAAAGTTAGTTGTATTTTTTTCTGAAAATTTGGCATTTTTGATACTTGTGTGGCTGCAACAAATATTATTTGGCTTTTTCTGAAAATGTGGCTTTTTTTATACTTGTGTGGCTGCAACAAATATTATTTGGCTTTTTCTGAAAATGTGGCTTTTTTTATACTTGTGTGGCTGCAACAAATATTATTTGGCTTTTTCTGAAAATGTGGCTTTTTTTTATACTTGTGTGGCTGCAACAAATATTATTTGGCTTTTTCTGAAAATGTGGCTTTTTTTATACTTGTGTGGCTGCAACAAATATTATTTGGCCTTTTCTGAAAATGTGGCTTTTTTATACTTGTGTGGCTGCAACAAATATTATTTGGCTTTTTCTGAAAATGTGGCTTTTTTTATACTTGTGTGGCTGCAACAAATATTATTTGGCTTTTTCTGAAAATGTGGCTTTTTTTATACTTGTGTGGCTGCAACAAATATTATTTGGCTTTTTCTAAAAATGTGGCTTTTTATTGTTTTGTTGAGACTTCTTTGCTACCAAAAAAAAGACTTACTTGGGCACAAAGAGTAATATTTGGTTTAATTTTGGCTTTTTCTCAACAGTTTGGAGAATAAAAAGTAAATGATAATTTGTCTGCACGACATTCAGACCACATGATAGCGGAATTTTGTTGAAGTCATGTAATAACAGATTTTTGCCTTTCAGTACATTTGTCCCCAAAAGCACCTGTAGAAGAACTTTTAAACTTAAACATCTTCTTCACAAGATAATTAAATGCATTTCGCCACCATTCTGTTTTCTTTAAAGTCCTCTTTCGTATAAGATAAACTTGCTTGACCACTGACAGAACTAATCCTTTAAATAAATCCTTCACGAAATCAGATAATTAAATGCTTTTCTTTTCTCAGTCCTATGTCATTTAAGATAAACTTGCTTTGACTAATATCTTTTCAATCGTTCTAAATTAAATTCTGAATTAATCGTTCAACAGGCTCTTCCTTCTTAACTCACAAAAAAAAAAAAAAAAAAGCTCACATTTGCTTTTCAATAACTTTTATATCCATTAATCCATTTCACGGAATTCTCGATTTTCTTACAATAATAATTTCTTATAACAAATACAGACAGACATGCATGTATTTACATCATACATATATACTGACTTATTTTATGTGATAATATTTTATATGAAATAAATACAATACAGAGAGACAATACATTCAAGTTAATATAACATACATGGCAAGTTTTCAACTGCCTTAAGTTATTAAAACCAAAATACTTATGCATAGGTGTAGAAGCTGGGGACCATGGGGGCACATCTCCACTTTTCCGAAAAATGACAAAAGTGACTCTTTTAAAAATGAAAAGTGCCCCACAATTACTATCGAAGGTGCAAGAGCTGGTGGAATTTGCACACACTTAAAAAAAAAAATACAAAAAGTGCCCCTTTTAAAATGAAGTGCCCCTTTTATTTTTTTGGTTTGGGCTTACATCAAGTACCCCTTATAGTTTGTGCCCCACTCCCACACTTTTCTAAAGCTTCCAAAACCCCTGTACTCATATGGTATGTGGCCGAATTTTCATGTTTCCATTAGCTCAATTTACTCAACTTCTCCATTTTCAAATGATCCATTACATAAAAGCTGGCTTTTTTCATCATTCTAAAAAAAAAATTGTAATCTAACTTTTGATGTACACTGGCAATTTGTTGTACACTAGCAATTAAATGTACACTAGCAATTAGACGTACACTAGCAATTTGACGTACACTAGCAATTTGATGTACACTAGCAAATGGATGTACACTAGCAATTGGATGTACACTAGTAATTAGATGTACACTAGTAATTAGATGTATGCTAGTAATTTGATGTACACTAGCAATTAGATGTACACTAGTAATTAGATGTACACTAGTAATTAGATGTACACTAGTAATTAGATGTACACTAGTAATCAGATGTACACTAGTAATTAGATGTACACTAGTAATTTGATGTACACTAGCAATTTGATGTACACTAGCAATTTGATGTACACTAGTAATTAGGTGTACACTAGTAATTAGATGTACACTAGTAATTAGATGTACACTAGTAATTAGATGTACACTATCAATTAGATGTACACTATCAATTAGATGTACACTAAAGCAATTTGATGTACACTATAGCAATTTGTTGTACACTAGCTATTTGATGTACACTAGCAATTTGATACTTGAACATGTAAACTGATATACAATAGTAACCTGGTGTACACTGGATTCAACTTGCATAAATATAACTCTACCCATGCACCCACCCTTTAACCAAATATTATTTGGGTCTTCACAAAAAATACAGGCCCTACTTGCTAATTTGGGCTTTTTGCTGCAAAAAGCACCTTCATCATAGTAAAAGCTTACTAAAATGGCAAAAATAGTATCTTATCCACACATATTTCATATATGTGCATTAATTAATATATTTTACTCATTATAACAAACAAAGACATGGAAAAGAATCAATACCAGAATATTTCACTTCACAAAATATTAAATCTTGTAACATTGCACTTCCATAAAACATTAGAAATTGAAATCATTTGGTTTAAAGGCATAGGCCTATCTGATTTTAAATCACTCTTGAACAAAACTTGTTAGGACACCTCTCTCCCTTCTCCATTGTCAGCTACATCTTTGAGAGATATTTGGGGGGTGAAATTAAACACAGGAGCAGGGAGGGGAGAGGGGGGGGGGGGGTTGCAGAGGTATCCCAACAGTTTTGGTTTTGTCCAAGATTGTCAATAATATGCACCAGCACAAATAGAAACAAAAGTTACCTCTTAAGATATCCAAATACAAACAGAATAGGAGCTGCTAATCCAAGTCAAGAGAATGCTGCAAAAGTTCATGCTATTCTACACAATAAACCTCAATTAAAAAATACTAAAAAAAGAAGTTAGTTAGTGACAAAATCATCCACTAATTCCTAAAATTTTCTTCTGCATTTTTACTATAAATTGTGCAAAAAAAAATACTAGCCAACGCAACTTTAGAAACCCTAGTCATCTAGAAAAACAAGTTTGATTCTGAAGTGCAAAAAAAACAAAAAAACAAATTGTCACTTCCAGCATTGTAAAGATTCTTTGAAACCACCACTATTCAAGAACCAGTTATTGTCAGAGTTGGGTCTTCAAATAAATCATGTGATCAGGGGCGCTTAATATGTCGAATACAGTATCTTAAAAAAAATTCTAATACAGTATCTTAAAAAAAATTCTCTGATGACTGTTCTCTGATAAGTCATATTTATTCATATAACATATATTAAGCTGATGGTCAAAAGTGTGCAAAAAAGGAAGCCGTTGGGATATTTCTGGGAAGTTTGGCCTTAATTTTTCATTTTTGTTGAAGGAATTAACACGAGTTGAAAGATCTTTACAGGATTACTTCAGTGGGTCAATCAAGTTCTTTTTATATAAAAGAAGTCTCTAAAGACCTCTTTCATATAAGATAAACTTCCTTGACCTTTGAGCTATTCATGTAAAGGCTCCCTGAGACACCATTAGTAATCAAAATCAGCTTAAAAAAAGATTAATTTGATCCTTTTTATTCGTCCCTTTCAATACTACTCTATAGGCAATCACAAATTTTTAACTTTGGTTAGTCACAGCTCAACACGTTTAGGACTGTTCTACTTAGACTGATGGATTCTCTTTCTAAAAAAGCAATCAAGCTTACAATTCTGCAGATGCCATTAAGCCTCTTTTAAGAAATAACTCCTCAGCTTACAATCAGTTGTTTGCTTGAGCATCAAAAGCATGTAAGCAAACCTACCAGAAAAGTAAACTTCCTCGTCTCCACAATAACTGCAAAATCTGTTGGTCGCCGCAGAAAGCATAATGACATTAAATTCTATTCAAATGAGTAAATACAATATTCATTCACTGGTACGGAACAAAGGAACCATAAAACCAAACTTAAATATGGGGGCTGGCGGATGATAATACCAGTTCCCTGCGTAAATAAACATCAAATGAATACATATTTTGCTATGAAATAATACAAACAAATATCACACGCTGTATTGCTTAATAATCATAGAAAGAATTTTCCAGGATTCATACCCTGGGATTTATACAACCTTAGAGGAACCCACATGCTGAGGGACAAAGAAAATTCAGATGTCACATGATCGCAAACTGCCAATAATGCAGAAAATTGTTTAAATCAAACAAAATAAGATTAGTAAAGTTTCCTTTCGAATACCTGTTATAAACATTTTGGGCAGATAAAAAAGAAATGCACACAAAATTCACAACTTTAAGAAATTTTGAAAAGTTTTGTTGGCCATGGGAATCAATTCATTTCAGTTCAATTTGACTAATAACAATAACATTATTTCAAGTTTTAAACTTGATGATTCCTTGCATCTGAAACAGTATGTACTTGTGTCACCTTACCCTCTCCCCCACAGGAAACCAGAAACCAAACGGTTGAGTGATTCCGATGCTGTTGTAATTCTTTAAATATCCCACCTGCATCATCTCCACCTGTAGTGACCAATAATGTTTTAAGGTCATCCCACAATTTCTAGCAGATACACACCACACTATTATCATCTTCATTGATATGAAAATGCATGCAAGTAACATAGATGTCCCCCCCCCCCCCCCTTCTCCCTCACAAAACAAAAAAACGTGATTAGATCTAAACATGATTGACTGATTCATCTTCAAACAGGGGTATACAAATCAAAGTAATAATAATACAAATCCCTCACTGGCACACACACACACAAGACATCAATGATGTTATAGCTCAACCCATAGTAGTGCAAAAACCAATTGACTGGTTTAATTTTAAATGCAATTTTATATTTGTCATATCTCATATTTTTAATTTGAAATTTAAATGCAATTTAAAGATTTTCCTGAAGTCTACTCATTTTTTGGGCAATTATTCATTATGTTAACATTCCAACAGTTTTACACTTTCAAAGCGAGTATATATCGCTTACACACTTTAAAGTACCGTAATTTTGAAAAGTACACCAAAATTGCTCCAATTTTAGTAAAAAAATCATGCAACCAGTAAAGCAAAAGTATTGACTCCATTGCCCAAATAGACGCTGGAATTTTGCTTTCCAAATCATAAAAAGTTTACTTATACAGCATAAATCATCATTTTTATGCAAAATATGAAAGGAAATCCAGTTTAGAAATAACAGAAAACAGAGGTATACAAATCAAAGTAATAATAATACAAACCCCTACTGGCAAACACACACAAAAAACAAAACAAAACTAACATCACTTTAATTTTGTAATGGCAACTCACTGCTTTAACACACACTTTCCTCCACAAATTGCTTGCCAACAAACCAATCATTTTCAGAACATACACTTTTCTCAACTTCCATCAAAAGATAAACAAAACAATCTATGTCCATTGTTCTGTGTCCATTGTTCTGTGTACACTGTTCTGTGTCCATTGTTCTGTGTAGATAAAACAAACTTGCCCCAAGTCACCTAGCTATGGATGAATAAACTTGATAGTCTTATGTTACTCTGTCTGAAGATAACAATTCCAAATACAGTAATAAACAATGACAGATAACTCTTAAATCACACTACTTCTGGTGATTTAACATATTGACAGCTAAGTTATTAGGATATCAATTAGATTGATGAAATAGTTTAGTGACATTTATTGCTATAAGTATAGAAATATGTAAGGTATGACCATGGAAAACATAGGGCATTACAAGAGGCCATAAAGAAGTGACATGCCAAATTTGGAACAAATTCACATATATGGTGTGGAGTATGTAAACAGCTGAAAGATTTTACATTAAACCCCGCCTACTCATTAATATGCACGACGTGGCCACCAAAAATAATAGGGCACTGCAGACCATGGGCTATTTGTGTACCACATATGGGTACTATATGGGAATTAAAACCCATGTATAGTTCTTGAGGTATCGTGTTTACAAGCTTTTTTCAACAAAATCATGTTAAGCCCCGCCCACAATGCATATTAATGAATTCAACATTTTTGTACCATGAACATGTAGACACTAGCTAACAACATAATTACACTAAATAAGGAACAAAACAGACATTTGGATATCTAAATACGAACATTTAAAGATTTTAACATTAAGCCCCGCCTACTTATTGATACGTACGACATGAACATCAAAAACAATAGGGCACATCTACGGACCATAGGATATCTGTGCACCACATATAACATGAATCCGGTGTATGATTCTTTAGATATCATGTTTACGAGCTGGGCGTCACACACACACACACACATGACCGCATAGGCTCCCGATGCTGATGGCATCGAAACCAAAAATGAAATTTAAGCACACACTCTCGATGCACTACACAACATATTTTACTAAAATCAAATATACTTTTTTCTGTCTAAAACATATTGGGTGCAAAAGGAAATATTTCTACAATCCCAGAAAAATTGAGCACCATGGAAAAATGTAAATCAAACAAATGTACGAAGTCGTATCAGATTCTGAACGGCTCTACTAATAAATTCCACTCCCCTTTCCATATCATTGTAGTGAAGCTCCAAGTGACTGGTTCCACAATTATAAATCTTCAAAAATAAGTACCGGTATTCAAAATAATACTTTAAAATTTTACTTAAGAATGGAGATGCTGAAGCAATAACATTTGAAACTTCCCCTCTCCTTCCCCACGAAGAAAAAAAGAAAGACACTAAGCATTCTAAGCATTTTGGGAAAAGCAAATAGACCTTTCTGAGCTACATCAAACAATAGTGTTTTCCTTTCCAAAGTCCCTTACTATCGATTGTGGAAATGAAAAGTTGGTGCTTAAATTGTAATCAACATTGAATTCATGACAGGCTCAAAATTTGCTGATATGTGAGTTGGCACTAATAATACTCGTTCCAAACAATTTTTACGGTAGTCAGATTAGTAATTTTTCATACCCTTTATTTAAACTTTACAGTAGTTATAAGCACACCTGTGTCAGGCCTAAAAGAAATCATACATCTAAAATTGCTGTCAGCTTCTGCAAACTGACGTGCTCTGAATTTATGCTCTGGACAAGGGCAAAATGAGTACCAGCAATGCTGGGGAGTTAATCTGCGATGGACTGGTATCGCATCCACGAGGAGTCCATGTGCTCTCATTTGCTTGCGCCATGGAAACTAGGGATAAGCACCATTATGGGCCTAATGGCTTCGATGGATTTAACTAAAAACAAGGGCAGCCATAACCTTTTTTCTGCTTTATATCATATATATTATATCATATATTATCCAACGCATGTACAATCACAAAAATTAAACATATATCATCAATAATTTGTGCGGAATTCATTTGTGCATGCATCAGTATTTCGATATGCACCAGAAACTTCTGCATGTGCCAATATTTTGGCATGCATCATCTTCCCATACATTGTTTATGGATGCATCAAAATAAATACTACTTATGCCTATATTTCAGTTCATACAAATATAAATTATGCATGCAAAGTGCATAAATTAAGTATGCATGCAGTGATGCAAATGTGTTTGACAACTCAAAACCTTTAATGCAATTATTTCAATTCTGTCCTAAATTTCAGTCACTGAAAATTATCATTGCTTTCTCTCGCTAAATGTTGATGAGGATAAGGATAGAAATTTAAAACCTGGTGGTAATGTTCAAGAACTCCATTCAAAGAATGTTGGTGAAGGATTGAAATTCATGTTTTCTCTTTCTGATGTCACACCTTTGCATCATATATCATACTAAGGCCTTAAAACTCAAAATGCTGTCAAAATGGTCAATTTTTAACAGATTTTGATGGCACATTTTATTCTTTCCACATAGCATGTTCTCTGCCACTTAATCTGAACTTGTTGCAACTTGTCCATAGATCATCCATACTTGTCAATAAACATTGAGACCATCCTGTATATTTGTGATATGTTTTGTTGGTTAAGAATTTTTGCCATTGCACCAGGTCACTTTTGCTGGACACCAACCATAAAATGGTATGATACTTGCATAAGAATAGTTTCAATTTTGACACATTTTACATGCTATGAAGTAAATCTCAGAACAGCAAGGCCTCATATTTCAATTCTGTACATATTAAAAGAATGTGTGTCTAACTGCATAAATGTTGAAAAATAAATCTTTATGCATAAAATTGCAAAACACTTATGTAATTCACTGTAATTAACAGTTTGCTGTGAAAAATCTCAAATTGCTATGAAAATCTATAATTTCTGTTACATTCAGAATACTGAATAAGTTACTTGGTTTAGCATGAATCATTAATATCATTAAACTTAGCAGTAAAGCTCAAATGTCCCAATGCTGTTGATTCATCCAGTCTGAAAGATGGAATTCAACATGACTATCAACATGTAACAACATCATTATAATCATACATCTCTTTCCTCACTCAACCTTGTAATCTCAAATTTTCTCCAATTTCGACCAATTTTCTCCTATAATCTCACGCATGTCAAAAAAAAACTGTGCAAAAATACCTTTAAACTGAAATTGACCCTACACCAGGAGCTATTAGCGAACTCCAAGGTTAAAGACAAAACTTGTGAATCTTTTGTACTTGTGTGTTCAAAAAATATTTGCAGTGAAGAACACAGGCTTCTACTTGTATAGAAGGTGACTGTCCCATGATAACAACATTCTATCTCCTACACTTGTGGTAACAAAATAGTTAGGGCAACAGGTGAAGTTTCTTAACCAATGCCTAAAAAAAACCAACAGGGAGTTTTAACCAAATTGTTAGCTTCTACATTTTCATCATGGGGATTAAAAAAACTGTTGCAACAATATGAATACTTGGCAAGTTTCATCAACTGTTGGATGAAAAAGCTTATTTTCAAAATCCAATTAGGAGTTACTATAACCTCTCATCCACTTTTTATTAAAAACAACTACCAAAACATAAAAGCAGAAGTCTTGAAAACCAGAACAGATGATGACTATCACATGAAAACAATTACGCTCCCGGACCATCTATAATCTGCTTCCGTACTTCTGAGATTCTCATCAGAATTATAAAAATCTAAAACAGAGAAAGGAAAAAAAAAACACCTTCCCCTTCTATTACGTTGTGGGTGGTGCTTCTTTGCTGAAATACGGAGCTGAATCGTTGACGAGGAGGGTGTGGCAAACATCGCAAACCGGCATTTTCCTTCTTCTTGGGCCGCTTTCTACCAGCTTCGGCACACACTCTGGACAAAATATCTTCCCGCAATGTTTACAGTGAGTCTACAAGTGAAGATATAGATCAAATAAAGTGAAATGCAATTTTCAGACTTGATTCCAGTTGTTTAGACCATAAAGTGCAAATTCCCATTGCTACAAAATGACCTATTTGTATTTAATGTTACAATTAATCTCATGCCTCCTCTGGGCAGCCGTAGACCTCATGTAGGGTTTTTTCTTCTTTTAAAGAATCACAAACCAATAGATTTTTCTAGACCCCTGGCTTGATTTAAGAAGGGGCAGGGTGCTAGATTTGTTGAGGAGCAGGGTGCTAGATTTGTTGAGGGGCAGGGTGCTAGATTTGTTGAGGGGCAGGGTGTTATATTTGGTGAGGGGAAGGGTGCTATATTTGTTGAGGGGCAGGGTGTTATATTTGGTGAGGGGAAGGGTGCTATATTTGGTGAGGGGCAGGGTGCCAGAATTGTTGAGGGGCAGGGTGCTATATTTGTTGAGGGGCAAGGTGCTATATTTGTTGAGGGGCAGGGTGCTATATTTGTTGAGAGGCAGGGTGCTATATTTGTTGAGGGGCAGGGTGCTATATTTGCTGAGGGGCAGGGAGCTATATTTGTTGAGGGGCAGGGTGCTATATTTGTTGAGGGGCAGGGTGCTATATTTGTTAAGGGGCAGGGTGCTATATTTGTTGAGGGGCAGGGTGCTAGATTTGTTGAGGGGCAGGGTGCTAGATTTGTTGAGGGGCAGGGTGCTAGATTTGTTGAGGGGCAGGGTGCTATATTTGTTAAGGGACAGGGTGCTAGATTTGTTGAGGGGCAGGGTGCTAGATTTGTTGAGGGGCAGGGTGCTATATTTGTTGAGGGGCAGGGTGCTATATTTGTTGAGGGGCAGGGTGCTATATTTGTTGAGGGGCAGGGAGTTATATTTGTTGAGGGGCAGGGTGCTAGATTTGTTGAGGGGCAGGGTGCTATATTTGTTGAGGGGCAGGGTGCTATATTTGTTGAGGGGCAGGGTGCTATATTTGTTGAGGGGCAGGGTGCTATATTTGTTGAGGGGCAGGGAGCTATATTTGTTGAGGGGCAGGGTGCTAGATTTGTTGAGGGGCAGGGTGCTATATTTGTTGAGGGGCAGGGTGCTATATTTGTTGAGGGGCAGGGTGCTATATTTGTTGAGGGGCAGGGTGCTACATTTGTTGAAGGGCAGGGTGCTATATTTGTTGAGGGGCAGGGTGCGAGATTTGCTTAGGGGCAGGGTGCTAGATTTGTTGAGGGGCAGGGTGCTAGATTTGTTGAGGGGCAGGGTGCTAGATTTGTTGAGGGGCAGGGTGCGAGATTTGTTGAGGGGCAGGGTGCTAGATTTGTTAAATGACAGGGTGCTATATTTGTTGAGGGGCAGGGTGCTAGATTTGTTGAGGGGCAGGGTGCTAGATTTGTTGAGTGGTAGGGTGCTACATTTGTTGAGGGGCAGGGTGCTATATTTGTTGAAGGGCAGGGTGCTAGATTTGTTGAGGGGCAGGGTGCTAGATTTGTTGAGGGGCAGGGTGCTAGATTTGTTGAGGGGCACATTAATGCATGTGTAAATAGAGCTGCGCCTTTTCAATGTGGGGTACAGGAGCCCCCATTAAGGCTTAAGTCTGGTGAAGGTCTGGGATTTTAGCTATAATCATACCTCAAAATGAAACTATTCTGACTCATAAGGACCATTCATAAGCCAAACAGGACAATTTCATACTATGCTATCATTATGTGTTCTCTATTCATATTATCTGTTCAATACTTATTCATGAGTTTAATTAAGATTATTGAGTTTTCAGATAATTTTTTAAAATTTATTTTATCTTTCACATTTTACCTGCGACTACATTGTTTATCTCATGAGCCTGACTACTAATCTAACAAAAAGAAATGTTTCTGGTGGATAAACAAAAAGAAACCTACTTTTCTCTTTCTATTGGAACCAAAGTTTGCTTTGCATGAAAAGCATTTGTCCACATCGTCCTCATGTTCCCATCTCACTTCGTTTTCTGCTTGTCGGATCTTTTCTAATTCAACCTGATTTTGGTTAAAAAGGAATAAGAAAACAGCATAAGAATTATGAAAGAATTTTTAGGAGGGTGTTAAGTGCATTTCTAGTTGGTAAAAGTTAAATGTCTGCATTAGTAAGTAGTAAACATAATAAATAAAAAAACAAGAGCCCAAGGGCACTATGGTTCCTTGCTACAGAATGAAATTTTGGGGCAGATGGAGGTCATCCGTAACTCCAGAACTAGGCATGCTATTTAAGTGGGGAAATGGTTCATTCTTTGCAGCTCATCAAGGTCTATCACATACCAAAAAATTATTAACTTGTTATTATAGCCATTTTTCTCCCAAAATAAGCATAATTTTACAGATTTGACTATTGACCTTTTGACCTCGAGTCAAATGTAACTTGACACTCTGATTCCAAAAACAAAAAGGCAAGTCCGTACAACCATCCCAACTAGACTTAAGAAATTTTGACCTTCGATAACTCCGCACATGAAGGTCGTACAGGAATCAACCAATTGCCTTTTTTGATCGGAAGGTACTTTTGAAATCCGAAAATGGGGTCAAAATTATCGAAATACCAAAAAAAAAATGTTGACATTAGAGGTCACCAAAAGTCAAAGTCAATATGAAGCGGAATGGCAAGACAATTACACTGGTGCAACTCCCACTCCCAACTGACATCCTCTTCAGTTAACCAACCCTAATTCTATGATTGGCCAATTGTTAATATGCAAATAAGCAAAACTTGTGATACTTTACACTTAACCACCACTGGCCAATTTTTAATATGCAAAAGAGTAAAACTTGTGGATAACGTGATTGGTGTTCTAACAGTCTTGGTTTTAAACAAGGTGCAGTGTAATTGGTTGATTCAGGGATGTGTTCATTACACATACCTTTGGTTGATTAAATAGTGTATCTCCATGGTTAGTATTTGCCTCATAAGTGACCTTCTACATTTTATTGCATGGAGAAAATGTCTGTAGACACATGGAGGTAGACAAGACACAGTAAATTCCCTTTCTAAGCTAAACAAATACAGGTGGCAAAAAAAATAAAAAAGGTCAGCAACATGGACCAATGACTTTCTGTTGACATCTTTATGACTTGCTTTTTAATGCAACAGGTGGGGTGAATTATATATTTCTCAGGCGTCTGTTTTTTTTACATAAAAGATGATAAACAGCCATCAAAACTGAAATAGCTTTTAGGCTCATTGGTCTTTATACTTTGTGCATTTAGTATTGAACCCTGGATTGTAGTATGTCAGTGGCATTCAAGATTTAATCACACTTCAAGAATTTGTATTTTTACTATATCACACTGATGGGGTCTGCTAGACAGAAATTCTATTCTTAAAAATATATATAAACCAATAATACAACCCACTGGAATGCATCATTCATACCACCTCACAAAAGATATCCATAACACTTTACATGTAACTTCACAATGAGACAGAGCAAGGTCAATGTTATAAAAGTGTATTATGTAATAGCAAAATAGAAGATAGTTCCTGGCCTTGCTGATGTGAAACCACACTAGTCTTTCAATAGCTCTTAGGGTATCATGGCTTGGACTCTGGACTTCTATTTATACCATTCCATGTATTCTTATCAAAAACTGTGTTTAATGGAAAACAAGTAAACTTAATTCAAGTAAATCATAAAAATAAATTATATCATTTGTTCTTCAAATCAATAACTATTTGGCGTCAAGCTTATTTTCATTATTTTATTATTGTTTTTGACCCTGACCTTGACCTTCAATCACATGACCGTTTTGTTAAAAATATTCCCTACTCTATACACAACTTGTCTCAAATATCAAATGTACAGAATCTTGGCACTAAGAGTTATTATCATTGTCAAATTCGAGTCCAATGTCCATAGTCCAATGTCCAAGTCCAAATTCAATATTATGCACTTTGACAAAAAATTGTTTTTGACCCTGACCTTGACCTTCAATCACATGGCCGTTATGTATGAAAATATTCCCCTACTCCATACACAACTTGTCCCAAAATATCAAATGTACAGAATCTTGGCACTAAGAGTTATTGTCACTAAAAGTTTTTCCATGCACTTTGACAAAAAATTGTTTTTGACCCTGACCTTGAATCACATGGCCGTTTTGTATGAAAATATTCCCCTACTCCATACACAACTTGTTCCAAAATATCAAATGTACAAAATCTTGGCACTAAGAGTTATTGTCACTAAAAGTTTTTATATTTTTGGCCGATATCTGACCCCAGGTGACCCCTACGGGCACCAAAAACAATAGGGCACATCTTCACAATATGGCGGACCTACCTACCAAATGTGACTCCATACCAATTTTCCTATCTTAAGTTAGAGCGTACCTAAGCAAGTGTCACAGACACACACACACACGCCAAGTTGAATACATAGGTTCCTTTGCTAACGCAAGTAACCAAAAATCTCTAGAAATTTTGTATCTGTTCAACACTCTATAACGATATAACAATACAACAGACCATTTCCGTTTCAAAAATTTGTCAACACATTTGTTATCTTTCAGATTCATGCCACTACTCTCAAATGGTTGAATACATAAAGCTTAGTTTCTTTTTCTCCATTAATATTATGTCAAAAAGAAAATTCAGCGCAAAATATTTGTGCTAAAACTTCTATTCATGCAGCGCCAATCATAATTCATGCCATCAACAATGAGACTTACAACAAAAGGATAGCAACATATACCTGTAGTGATTGTGATAGCTTGACAAAGTCCATCTGCACAGCCTCGCTGTTGCTCAACTCAGTCTGGAGACCTTGCACCTTATTCTTCAGTTCGTGGACCTTGTCATTAAGTTTAGTCTGCAACAAAATGAGTGTCTTGAATTATGATCATGAACTTAAAAACCTCTATAGCCACTCCATATACCAGTCCATACACATCAAACAAATTTAAAAGCAATATTACCGTATCTTAAACTTATTAAGTTTATTTACCAAGGACTTTTGACCCCCCCAAATTGTCGTGCTTACACCTTTGTCATTTTTTTTTTCTGCTTGGTTTAATGTGAAAGGAGGGGGCAAGGGGGAGGAGGACAGAGCTCTGCCGTATTCCTAAATAAAGGTAGATTCCTACGCACCTTAACTTCTCTTAGTTCCACCACTTCATCTCGTAGCTCATCTGTCTCTTCCTCAGTTTTAATCTGGAATGTCTTTCTGTTTTCTTGAGCCGTCTTCAGAGCAGTTTCTAGCTCTTCTCTTGTTTTCCTCTCTCTCTCGTACTCATCTTTGATGCTACGTAGAAGAACTGATGGTGAAGGGAGAAAAGAGGTTGGTCTTTAACAACGGGTGTCTGAATGACAGCATGCTTAGAGCTTGCATATTGGATGGAGTAGGGAAAATGTGATTTTAAATTATGTAAGCATTTTTGTAAGAAATGCATTTTTTCTTTTAAGAATTTATCATTTTAGCTAGAAATGAGCAGCTCAACATGTAATCTCTATAGCCCTTTAAAGAATTAGTTCAGGGGTCAAGCAAGTCTATCTTATATGAAAGAGGACTTTAAAAGAAACAAAATGGGAAAGAAAGCATCTAAAAAATCTTATTCCATTAAGGAGACATGTAATCTCTATAGCCCTTTAAAGAATTAGTTCAGGGGTCAAGCAAGTCTATCTTATATGAAAGAGGACTTTAAAAGAAACAAAATGGGGAAGAAAGCATCTAAAAAATCTTATTCCATTAAGGAGATATCTAAGTTTAAAGTTTGGTAACATTTGTGTAGAATCGACTGAAATCAGACAGCCTCAGATTCCTTAAAGTCTTCATGTATTCTATCATATTTTGTCCTGCGGTTTTGTGGCTTAAAAACCTATTTACCTACCATCCCCCACTGACCTACCATTCCCTATTCACCTACCATTCCCCATACACCTACCATCCCCCATTCACCTACCATCCTCCATTATCCAACCAACCCTATCCACCGTTAGCCACCCACTAATCTACCAATTATTCTTAACCTCCAACCTCCATTACACCACAGCTCCATTCTCATTACCCGCCGATAAATTACATATGACAAAAAAACATTAACCCTTAACATTAATCTGAAACTCCCCATAAAAACATGCTTAACTTAATATTTTTCCTTGTAAACCAATTATAGGGTTGATCTATCTACCAAACAGAATGAAAATCCATAGCAGATGAATTTGGAAACTATTTTTTTTTTTTTTTTTTCATTCCCAAAATTCCCAATTAAATTCTTTTGAATGGTCAGAGCTATTGTTTGACTTTTTTTCATGCCAGAACAAAGTTAAATTGCTATTTATAAGAGGAACGCATGTTCTTTGAAGGCAATAGTCACTATTATATCAATTCTTAATCAACCAAGCTAGAAAAATAGTTGGAATTCCTTTCCAAGGGCAGAAATCTTTTGTTCCCCAGTAGCATCTGGTCGGATGGACAAAAGAAGTTCATTGGTCAATAATATACCATCAGAGAGGTTCAATTCTACCAAATGAATGGTGCACGTTCAGAAAAGGTAAACTAAAAGGTGTAAAAACACACCACATTGGTGGAGAAAGTTACGCCAAATATGGGGAACAAATAAGTTGTAAAGGTAAAGAGAGTTGAATAATCTAAATTGATTGTCATGTTTTGTTTAGTGATGCAAATTTTTGTTGGTTTAAAAAAAGGTAGGTAGTTTAGGTAGATTAGGTTATAAAGAGATGTCCACGGCTGTTTGATAAACCAGTTGTGAAGCAGTAGTGAATGAAGAACCCAGACATAAAAGTGATGATTTCTAAAGGTAGATGAAATTGATCAATTTTCTTATCAAAATAGCTTAAGTATTGTCAATTATGCAGAAAATAGGTGAAATTAGCTTGGAAAATAGCTGCAATCGGCTAAAGAGCTGAAGTCTCACATGCTGAAATTGATCCATATTCTCATCAAAATAGCTAAGTATTGTCAATTATGCAGAAAATAGGTGAAATTCGCTTGGAAAATAGCTGAAATCAGCTAAATAGCTGGTCTCACATGCCTGAGAACCACTGGGGATTAAACCCTACACCTAGAGCACGCCGACAAGGTACTATGACAACGTGACCAAGGAGGACTTCATGGAGGACCACAAAAAAGAAAACAGAAAAAGAACAAAACATTAGTTACTGGTTTCATTCCTGTATTCATCCAACTCTGCCTGCAGAGTCTGTTCCAAGACCTCCCTGGAGTGTCTGTCGGATTCATGCTGCTCCTTCATGAACTCCATCTTGCCCTTCAGCATGTCCACCTCGTGCTCTGTGTTTACCTTCATCGTTACCATGTCTTCTCGGTATTTGAAACAAAGGTTTTGCAACTCCTGTTTTAAAAAACAAAAGATGACGATAGTATATGATGCAGAAGATAACTCTAAATTTGATAGGATTTAATATGTATAATAATAATCTAATATAATATATGATATAATTTAATATGGTTTAAGAATAATACAATATATATGTATAATATTAATCTAATATAATATATGATATAATTTAATATGATTTAAGAATAATACAATATATAATTTTACATTATATTACATTTATATTATGACATCTCTTATATATGATAGATGTTACAGTATGTTTAAGAGAAACAAATCCCTCAGGCCAACTTTCGTCATCAAAATATCAACACAATAAAACTGGAGCCTATGACAACCTCATAAAGATGTATCAATCATGGCGTCTGTAATGATATTATAGGCATATCCTTGGTTTAAAACTTGGTCTGCTGACAACGTTGCCATATACAAGCAAGATATAAAGAGCCCCAAAACGATGGATGGCGGGAAATGAAAGAGAACGGCATAAAACTGAATGGTGATAATTTAGAACCAAGAAATTTGACAGAAGGAATTGTGAGAAAGAAAGTTGAAGGTTGGTTAACATAGTGGGTTGAGACAACAATTCCACTTGGTCAAGGTGTTCAAATTTATTGTGTAAGTTTCTTTTCCAACTAGAAGCTGAGAATATGGGTTGGAGGATAAAATGCTGGTGATTGCTGGGATAGTCAACAAGAATATGATTTGCAGTTAAAGGGGTGACATATAATCAGTTATCTCTGACAAGCATTAATCTCATGTAAATTCACAGACACTCCTGTCCTTCTCTTACCTCAAAGGTGGATGGTAGAATAAAGGTTTCATCATTCATGATGGAGGAATGGAGTTCTCTCTTCCCACTTAGGCTCTCGTTCTCTCTTTGAAGATTCTGAACCTAAAATGGAAAAGGGAAATAAGTGAATAAAATTTCCTGCCCTGCCAATAATATGGGTCAAGCCAAGTGCAATCCAGCTTTTGATCTCTCCCAGGTCAAGATCCAAGACCATGGTTCACAGAGTCCCCAAAATACCAAGAACGACGTTTCATTGTTTCACTTGGCTTGCAATATCCCTAAGACTCAAAGCTTCCAATACCAACCCCACCCACACTCCAACCTGTAGAAGGCTTCATATCGCTGACAAATGAACAAAAATGTCACACAGCTTCCCATTCCCTTGGTACAAAGAACATTATTTTCATTAAGCTCCCCATATTATTTGGATTACACTCCACTTAGCTTTCCATAAACCTGGAGCAATAACCAAAGATTCACTCAGCTCCCCATAATGCTAACACGATGTTTCAAACAAAATCCAATTTACTGAATCCATATTTTTAACCACAATGTCAATATTTCAAAGTTAAACTTAGGCTGGTACAAAATATCAAATCTCTAACTGACCATACACCTTTAACTTTTGTGTGCACAGGAAGAACAGAGAGTGTATTCAAATACTCACTGGGGAGACCATTGTTTCTCCATCTCCTCTTTGAGAGTTTGGAATAGTTTTGCACTACAAGCACGATCTGCTGGGACTATTAACTCCTTCAAGATCCGGTTGAAGACATTTTTGTACCTGACCTCTTTTAATAACAATTAAGTGTTATAGTTGTATTCATGCTTTACAAGAATGCTGATTGATTGCACTAGTAAAAGCACAACATTTCTTACCTCATGATAAACTGCATCTCTGGACTTGGCAAGCTGCATCTATAAAGGAAGTAAGATACAAAAATTAAAAAATTCACAAACAAAATATGATACCAAGTTATTAATAAAGAAAGTCTCACAATTCCAACTGCCCAGACATGGCGAGTGAAGTCATGCTTCAGTGCATATATACAAAACAATGCATAGTATATGTGCACCGAAGCATGACATCACTGGCCATGTCTGGGCAGTTGAAATTGTGAGCCTTTCCTAATTTAGGCAACAGTTAAAGACATACCTATTCAAATTTAAAATCATTCTTGCAAACTCAGCTACAGTATGACTTCCTCAAATATGTAGTACCAAACTTCTTTGAAAGGTTTCGTCCTTTGGTTCTACAAACTAAAGACAACCACATGCAACATCAGCTAGATTGTTGACATACATCTCATCATTATCAGTTAGATATTGACAGTTTCATAGATATACACAACCAATCAATCAAACTCTTGTTTGGAAACACCATTCTTCGGAATAACAAAATAAGTGTACTCTATTTGAGTTTGGACATCTCCTCAACCACAGGAAGAAACTTCCAAGCAACATGTTGCACTATGCAGCAAGTTATTAGTTTGAAAAAGTATTGACATAGGAAAGGTACAAATGTTACTTACAACTTGTGCCTGTACATCTATGAAAGTCTGGCGATAATTTTGCTTCAATGTTTGCAAGTGGGTCTCCGATTCTGTATTTTTAGTCCTCAAAATGTTAATCTAAACAGAAAAGAGCTAAGAATTCTTTATACTGATGAATTACTCTATGGGGCGTTTAAGAATTAACTACAATAGGGCTATGCTTAGTAGTCAAGTATATCGTATAAAATTACCAGAAATGAAATAAACAAGATGGCAATTATGAAGATAACAAACTTAGCTAAGACCTAAAAGCGACGCGAATTAATTGCTGACAAAGATGACTATCTTATTTTGAGATTTAAGCTGAGCAATAGAAATAGTCCAATCTAAAATTTATGTTTTCGTAGAACCACATGATTAATTTAATTGAAAACTCTTATCATCTCACATACGCCCATTCAATACGGAATATGGACCGGATAATATGAAGCAGATAATATGGACTGTATAATATGGACCGGATAACATGCCCATTCAAGCTGTGAGCATCACCGCTGTTATTTACTTATGGCACATAATAATAAATTTGGCACTTGACCAAATCAAAGCAAGAGTAATTTTTTGTTGATACAAAAGCACAAAGATGAGCATTTTTAAACACATGGCCTTGAATATTTAATTAGATACTTTGCATATACTTTGAAGAAGGATGTTGAAATTTCCCATGAATTTTTAATGACCGAATTCACATTCACTGGGGCTCTTGATCTTACCCTTTGGGTTCCCATAGAATATGAATTAAGAGTAATTCTTTTAATGAGGAAGTCATGAATGAATTTTAACTCACTTGTAACATATCATTCAACTCACTTGTAACATATTATTCATTAAGAATTTTTATCCCTTGGACCCCTCCAACCGACACCCTCAATTTTCTCAAAATCAGGGGTAATCCACACCTTCAAACCCAAGAGCCTCTTCACAGTTCAATTGCTAGCAATCAGCTATTGTTACACCATACACATCACAGGGGTAATCTATACCTTCCGACCAAAAGTCTCTTCACACTTCACTTGCTAGCAACCATCTATTGTTACACTGTACACAATCGGTCATTTATCTGGGGCTGAAGCCACAAACCTCCTTTGCAATGAATGGAACAGATTAGTCTGTGGCTGACCCTAAATATAAATATGCATTATGTACCTGGAAGAAATTGTGCAATGCCCATGAATGATTGATGGACCATTCCTCCCAAAGAGGGTTATTTCATCATAATGCATGGCCAGAGACTGAGGCAGAATTTTTGACATTTCTGCTTAGATGTCCATCAAATTTTATAGAAGGGGGATGTTGAAATGCCCTTTTTTTTATATCTATTAATATTCATCGGTACCCTTGATCTTACCCGGGGGCCCCCTATAGGGTGGGCTTTTGTAATGGAGAATCAAGGGCCTTCTTCATACCAAATCAATCCAAATCCAAACTCCTTCTAACGCCCCCTCACCTGAGACTGTGCATCCTCAGCAGCATTCTTAAGACTCTCCTCGAGCTCCATCCTCACTTTATGCTCTGCATCCACTTTGTCCCTCTCTACATTCAGTTGCTGCAAAGAAAAGGAATACAGATCAGATGGGTACTAGTGTTGCTGTTGTTTAAAGTGTACCCGTTAAATGAAAAATGTAACTGGTTGCATTTGCAAAATAGACATCCTTAAAAGTAGACGAATGAATGTTCTGATTCCACAGTGGTGATCATTATTTCTCCAAGTAATAAACAATTGAATTTTGGCACAAGTTTTTACGTAGGATTATCTATCGGTTTAAAATTGAAAGTTATATTGCCCAGAAAAATAATTCCTATGATAGGTGTTTGTATTATCTAAGTGACTTTCTTGAATTAGTGCAACTTCTGTGATCATTTAGAGGACTATTAAGTTGTACTTTTTTGCTCTCCATATGCATGTACTTTAGTTTCACGAAGCTGTACTTTTTGGTTTCCTTTTTTTATTTATTTTCCTTCTGGGAAAATTCCGTAGCCATTTGATGATACAGTAAGAAGCATCTCCTTGCGAACAAATTATATCTGTATTTCTTATGATGTTTACAGTATTTCTTTTGTTTACACCATATATCATGTATCAAATGTTGTCATGATTACTTTTGATGTTTGAAACTTGGAAAAGGAGACAATAAAAATTGAGAAAAAAAAGTAAGCAACTGTACGGTGATGAGAAGAAATACCCAACATCTGATTGTCAATCAAATGACTTAATTTGATCACAGTTTTCATAATTAGGTATAAAAAAAAAGCAAATATAATTTATCTATATATATATATATATATATATATATATATATATATATATATATATATATATATATATATATATATATATATATATATATAAACATATATATCTATATATATATATATATATATATATATATATATATATATATATATATATATATATATATATATATATATAATTATGTTTTTAAATTCAATTTTGCTGTTAAATTTGGGTCAAGGTTATAATAACATATAATTTCATGTTCACTATAGCCACCTTCTCTAAAATATTTGGGGGAAGGATCTAAAAACAATAAGTTAACATGAGCAATTTTCTACCTGTCCTGTTCTGAGGTCACAAAATATTGCAAAATTTATGCAAATTGGGTATCTAAGCTTTAAAATGCTCTAAAATGGTCAATGTTTAACCAATTTTGATGGAACGTTTTGCTGTTAGCATGGTCTGTTAGCATGGTTTGTAGTACATTTTCAACAATTTAGCTCCATGTTGTTGTTACCTATCCATTAAACTTCTGTATTTCCAACACACCTTGTTGAAGCTGAGCATGAATCATTTTCTTACAGATTTCTCATGTCATTGTTGGTTATGGTCTAAATAATTATAATGAAATACCGATGTACGTCAAAAAAGGAGCAAGATACTGTAACAGTTGTTTCTCCCCTATCCAGTTTTCTTAGTTTCTCCATCATACAAGATGGATATGTCTAACAACAACCACACTTATCCATAGTGTCCACAAAGAACCATGATACTTTTCCAAGTCTAATAAGGCACTATTTGTGGTGCTGTCACAACATGGCTCTATTACATATCGATGATCCTGGAAAAATATCGCTATATATTGGTATATTGCGACACTTTTCAAGAAACTGACACAATTGTTAATATCACTAACATTACTTCTTTTATAATTGTATGATGAACGCGAGAAAAATTTATTTGCAGATCTAGCAAATGACAGGTTTGTGTGACTATTACGTTCATCATGCATCACAGCCATCAAGATCATGAATCATCAAAGTGCAAGGCATGTTCTGTGCCAATTTTTCATTCTTTTGACCTACTTACATTAAAGTGTGCCAGTGTGGGGTAAAGAAGCATAATTTTGAATTAGTTTTTTATGTTTCACAGTAATTTTGCACATTTTTTATGGCCTAAATTGGACTTTTAGATTTACTACCGTAATGTTAGTACTGTATCGTACGAAGTAGCTTAGCCTAGTTGCACAAAAATTTCTTAGATCTGTATCCATTTTTAGTATCGCAATATGTGTTGAGAGGCATCTTTCATATCGTGGGGAAAAGAGATACTGCGATATCGCGATAATCGACATGTCATGACAGCACTAATTATTTGTTTTCTAAAGGAGAGATCACTTACTAGTCTTAAACTGTTAATAAGGTCTGTGTT
The DNA here is from genome assembly GCA_020152595.1 of Chiridota heheva. Taxonomy (NCBI): domain Eukaryota; kingdom Metazoa; phylum Echinodermata; class Holothuroidea; order Apodida; family Chiridotidae; genus Chiridota; species Chiridota heheva. The sequence continues at coordinate 753,773 of JAIGNY010001387.1, forward strand.
CTTCTGTTCCTTGTCCTGAATGGACTGGAGTTGGACTTCGTAATTACTGCACATGTTACATGGTTTCCCAACATTTTCCCTTGCACTGCGAATCTTTGAAATGTAATATGAGAAATTTCATACGTTTCAATCTGCACTCATAAATTATTTGCACAAATAACAATTAAAATTTACATTAAAAAAATAACAATAAAAAAGATATCATTCATTTATAATGTTTTCATGACAGGTCTTATTTTTTATGATGAAAAGAAAATGAGTTAGGCCCATATAAAAGATTGGTAAAACACCAATAACAAATATCTCTTGAGATTCGTTTCTTACTCATTGTTCTCTCTCATATTTACAAATAGATTTACATTTCTTCACAATAAATATTGAAATATTTTGGGATAATGCAAAATATAGCTAATATAATACAGTAGTTTATTAACCTTTACAATATTAATTGAAAAGAAATCTCCATACCCTCCACCAATTATCAATGCATTTGCTCTTTAAAGAATTAAAGGATTAGTTCAGGGGTCAAGCATGTTTATCTTATATGAAAGAGAACTTCAAAAGAAACAAAATAGTGAAGAAAGCATTGCAAATATCTTTTCTGTTAAGGAGATATTCAAGTTTAAAGTTTGGTATCATTTGTGTAGAAACGACTTAAATCAGACTAGTTGTGATGTCACAGCCTCAGATTCCTCAAAGTTTTTATGTATTCTATCATATTTTGTCCTGTGATTTTGTCGCTAAAAGCCATGGGACATGTCAATAAAGTACTAAAACTGAATCTAGAAAGGGTACTTATAATATACCACCTGAAAGGAAGTTTGAGAAAAAATAACTTTATTAGTGAAAAAATGAAATAAACTTTCTTTAAAATACATAAAGACTTTAAGGAATCTGAAACTGTGACATCACAATAAGTCTGATTTCAGTCGTATCTACAGAAATTATACCAAACTTTAAACTTGAATATCTTCTTAACGGAATAGGATTTTGCAATGCTTTCCTCACCATTTGTTTCTTTTAAAGTCCTCTTTCATATAAGATTGACATGCTTGACCACTGAACTAATCCTTTAATAACAGATGTACTTTTAAATCCTGTAGCACCTTTAAAAAAACACTTTTGCACCATTTAAACCGACCTCTTCGCCAGAAAATATACAACGCTAAATATAAAATTTGGCTAGCAACATAATTAAAAATACAATTTAAAATCTTATCACAACAAATATGAACACTACATTGTTCCAATTTGTAGACAAGACATAAAGACATGGTTTTGATTCAAAAGAGAAGCTTTTCCAGAACAGAGAAACAACTTATAAAACTAATGGACTTTGTTTTTGTTGCCTTGAATGGTTCTTCCCTACACCATATACAGCAGATATTGGCACACCACTTTAAACAAGTAAAGTTACATAAAAAGCGCAGCATACTTCCTCTTGCAGCCCCATCCACTCCGATTCGCTGACCACCCTCTTCCCTGCGAGAGGCGGATACTCCTCCTGCTTGGCACGAGCGCTTTCTAACGCCACATTGATTTCTTCTTTTTCTGGAGTTATACCTGATGCAAAATTGAGGAGGTAAAGTTTCAGGACTAGTAGAAGACATATATGCCATATTGTACCTTTTATTTTTCTGCTGTTAATCTAAATATTATCATTAATGATCATTGGATCCCTAGAAACACAGCTTTTTATACCGACTTAAATTAAATCGAAATCAGAAACACTTACTTAATATCTAGGACATTTTAATGTAATTTTAATTTCAGCAGAAATTGTCAAAGCGTTTCAATAAAATAGGCACAGATTTATATAAATTGTAAACTTTCAGTGAAATTTTCAACAACTCATTATATATACATGTATGGTCAATGTTTGATCATTTTACAATTTTTTGTTCTTTGCACGATTTCAAATCCTTTTCCAGGCATAACTAGAAACCTAATGATACTAGTCCAAAGCCTGTGAAAGACTTGCAACATATATTAGTAAAATAAACATGCCCTTTACAGAAGTTTATCTAATGTCTATTTTGACTAAAATTTGTCATTTGTCAAGAATTAAGCTGCCGCAGAAATGTAACATTTATAAAGTTTCCTGAAACAGCTAAACAAAATATCTAGAAAGTAAGCGACAGCGATGGAAGTTATCAACAACAATAAGCACATATTTCTCAAAGGAAAATTATATCTTATAAACATACTTCCTTGCTTGTTTGATGAGGGTTTAATGGCACCAAGACAGCAAGGGTCAAATTATGCCTGAGAGGTTAGATTATCCCAGAGGTAGAAAGGAGAGAAAACAGGGGGAGATTCAGAGAAACCAGAAAGCTGGGATCAGAGGTGTATGGGTGAAAAAAAAGCTGGGATTAGGAGGACTAAATATATTTGAGGTGTATGGGTAGAGAGAGGGGGAATGGGATAATATTACAGTGAGCTCAGCTATTAAATTGTATGAATTTGTGTTTTTGTTAATAAGCATCCAGTTGCACAACAATTTTAAGATGTTTTGAAAGCCAGTTGCATAGTTGAAACACAAAATCTTACTTTACCTGTTATGGCTTGCTCCTGGGCTTCTGTTAAACTGATATTGGGCGTCGTCTGAATACTTTCCTCCTCTGTTGCTAAGGTTAATGCACTGTCATCATAACTAGAGCCATCAATTTCCCAGATCTTTAATGCCCGCGAGAACTGATCAGCTGCACCGTTTTCAAATGAAGGCATCTCAAATTCCAAGAGGTCATTTGGGTTTATGTTTGGCGTGTTTGAAATACCTAAAGAAGGGTTGAAAAACGATGGGCTGCTAGGTGTGTTTGGGGGTGTTGGGGCAAGAACACGGGTTGGGATGGGCATTGGCGCTGATTGCTTTGCTGACTGTGATGACTCCTAAAGAAAAGACAGGAATATTGAGAAAGTAATAAACACAAAATTAACCAATCTTGGCATTAAAAAGATGTATAGCTACTATCCTGTATCATTTTCAAAAGCAGTGCAGAGTAAAGAGCACTACCCCTATATTGTTGCCGTTTCTTCCATGAATGAAAACACATCTTCATAAATCCCACATGATCACAAGCTAAAAGGTCTGGAAAATTTTAAAGAGAAGGATACATTCGTGGTCCATGATATCTCTATGTGAGATTGGTTCAATTTCTTATTGTACTGTATTATTTCCAAAAGTACTAAAAGATAAAGATCACCGACAACTTGGATGTTGCTGTTTGATCCAAGAATGAAAAAAAATCATCAAGAATCCCAAATGCTCACCAACCAAAAGGTCTTAAACTAATGAGAAAAGCAGGATGCATTGTGACACTGGTTCAACTGGTGACACTGGTTAAATTTCATGTGCTATCACAATTCGTACTGGATAGCCAAGAACAATCCTTGAGTTTGGAAAAATCAAGAGAATTCATCACAGAAAATTTAAAAATGTCAAATGACTTTTAGGAACATTGCACACAAACATGGCACAGTGAGGATTAAAAAAAAAATTAAATACAACAATGGGAACAAAACATCTTCATCTCATTGTTTTACTAGATGAAGCATCAGTATGGCCTTTCAGATGAGAAATAAAACATTATTCAAGGGTATCTTTACGACGAATCTTTTCTAGCGAATTTTCCAGAATCATCAGAAACCATCAACAACAAACTTAATCATATGTGAGCAGAAAGTCAAAACATTCTTGCATATTTGCTTTGCAATCTTTTGATTTTCTAAAAATCGCTGGCAGCACCGCGTTCAATAATTCTGTAGTCAATCAAGTTTACCTCATCATTCTTAAAACAACCAAACCCCATCAATCACACACACAGGCTGGCCCAAAACATCTCCATCTCAATCTCTCACCTGAGTTTGCTTTCCAACCCTCTGCTCTACCTCACGGTCATGCTTCTCCCTCATCTCCTCCAGCTCCTTGACCCGCCTCTGTTGCTCCTCCCTCTCGTGGTCCTTCCTCTGCAGCTCCATCACCTGGCGCTGTTGCTCCTCCGTAAGCACGCTTTCTAATCTCCTGAGGTCCATCATCTGTAGCCGTTGCGATTCTAAGAACTGGTCGTTTGCCATTTGCCAGGTCTGCATCAAAGATCTGTGGCTAGCTTTCTCTGATTCCAGAATTTTGCATACTGTGAGGAAAATAAATATGAGAAAAGTTGTAAAGGAAGTGCTTTAACCCTTTGAGTCCCAATCGGTCGCAGCACGACCAATTGGGTCGCAGCACGACCAATAAGGACATGCACTTTTCACAAAATTATTTTGCTTCGTCAAATAGGCCCACAACAGTGATCCTGGCACCAATTAAAAGAGCTTAAATAGTTCTTTCAGAAAATGTAACTTTTGAAGAAGTTATGTTGAAGATTTTTGAGAAACCAGAACCAAAAAGTTTTGTGGTTTTAATGCTTTTTTGTTTTTGCATAAGCTGATTGATTTGCAAAATTTGTATTAACTGTCATGTTATTGTATATCATGAAATATTTGTTTCATGATATTTATTCATAAGCCACACCCACCATGCAGATCAATAAAAATGTTGACAACATTAGCATTTGCACAATAATTAAAACATCTTCAAAGCAAGTATGATGCAAAAACGATTGCTTATTCATCCTATTTAAAAATTTGTTGGTAAGCCCCACCAACTCATTAGCATTCATGACATCATTACTACAACATTAGAACATATGTACAGACCATGACCAATCTGTGTACACATATAGCATAAATTTGATATGTCGTTTATAGTATTTACATCATTTAGCACTTTCATATTAAGCCATGTCTACCATGCATATTAATGATCTGTTATTAACATAAGCACATACACAATAACCAACAAACTTATCATGCCCAATATGATGCCCAAAAGAGACAGTTATAGTTGCTTATTTATCACTTTTTCAAAATATTAACTTTAAGCCCTCCAACTTATTAATATGCATAAAATCACCACCACAAACATTAGGTCACATCTGCCAACCATGAGCTATCTGCGTACCACACATGATGTAAATCAGTTCAGTTTTTGAGACATTGTGTTTACTTGTGCTTTTTGTTAACAAAATCATATTAAGCCCCGCCCACTATGCATGTTAATGAAATTGAACGTTTTTATACCATGAAAACATACACACTAGCTTACATCATTATTATATTAAATAAACAAAACAGACATGTAATTGTCAAAATAAGAGCATTTCAAGAATTTTATATTTAGCCCCGCCTACACATTAATATGCATGATATCACCACCAGAAACAATAGGGTACATCTACAGACCATGGGCTATCTGTGTATAGGTTCCTGATGCTAATGCATTGGAACCAAAAATGGGTTGAAATAGAGAAAATAAAAAACAAATGCACAAAATTTAACAAAAAACTTGCTTTTGCCTGAAAACCGTCGAAGACATCAATGCATCCAATTTCAGATAAATTTTGACTGCCCGTCATCAATATCTTTTTTTTGGCAAAAGTTATGCAAATTTCATGATTTTTTTAGCCTTTTTGAGACTAATTTTTAAAATATATCAGCTCCTGATCGCAATATAACTGCCCTATACAAAAAAAAAAATGCATGAGCAACCAGGGTCCGAGAACCGAACCGGATCTGCAGCTTTGCTTTTCGTGAGTAATTACAGGGGTGATTATGTTTATTTTCATTGTTTTTGCATGTTTTGCTTTGAGAGAAAAAAAATTAAACTGGTATCAATGAAAAGGAAATTCCACAAACAATCTAAATAATGTAAAAAAAATCCTCCATTTCTATTATTCACAAGAAATAATAGAAAGCTAAAAAAATTGAGCAATTTCGACCAAATCTTGCCTAAAATTTGCAAGTTTTCATATTTATGTCAATAATTTCTTTAATTTGAGTCTTTTATTGAAAAGTTTATTGTCTCAGCATTCATATAAACCAAACTTGTAGTGATAGAAAACTACAGAAAAGTTCGAAATTAATTTTGAAACAAAAAAAGTTCTGAAAAACTGCAGACACGTTTTAAACCATGTGGGGCACGCACGAAGGGTTGAACAACTTAAACATGATGAATCAGTAACGCAATCAATAGAGAAAAAGGATATAGAATGCTGATGAAAAACACAATAAGTCCCTACATTGCCCAATGGACATAGTATACGCTCCCCTTTAAACCCCCCTAAACTCTTGACGAGCAAAAAATCAATCAATCTTGAATAATAAAGTGGTTGGGTTTTTAGTTGACACATGAATTGCTGAATAGATAGATATAGATGATCTAATGCAGGTAATTCCAAAGATAAACTGCACAATTTCTCAGACTGTAATGAAGCATTGCTGTGATAAGGGAAACAGTTTATGTTGAAAAGTGTTGTCTTGGATTGTATGGATGGATTCTATTGATAAATTAAGTAAAAATAATGCTTCAAACTTTGGGTGAGCTACCCTAGGGGAGAAGTTGGGGCAGGAGATGATTGAGAGGACATGAAGATGACAAGAAGACACCAACTCACGAACCATCTTTGAGTTCTTCATTCAGTTTGTCAATGTCCTCGTGAGAAACATAGGGGAGGGGAGAAGTAGGGGCAAGAGGTGATTGAGAGGACATGAAGATGACAAGAAGACACCAACTCACGAACCATCTTTGAGTTCTTCCCTCAGTTTGTCAATGTCCTCGTGAGAAACGTCCTTCTGTTTCTGCAGGACTGCTACAAACAGTTCCAAGTCAGTCCTGCCAGCTTTCTCCCTCTCTAGGTCCTCCTTCAATTTCTGAAACTGCAAAATTAAAAACTCATTAATTTTAATAAAATACCACTTACTACCCAAACTACACCTAATTCTAATTAAAGTATTGTTCTTCATGAAAAGTCCCTGGAGAAAATGGTATTGTGTGGGATTTCATGCTCTGGAAGCAAAATTTAGCATGTTGAGAAAAACTTGCTGTACATTGAAGATATGACAGTGCAACATCCTAATAAACTCTGTTGCATTTTGTCTTCCACTGCAATCATTTGAATTTCAATTAAATCATATCAAAATTCATTTGAAACAGCTTCTATTTTCAAAATAAATTTCTATTGTCAAAATGGACTGAAATAAAGACATCACATTACCATTATACTCCTATTTTCGCACTTAATACACTCTGTACCAGAACAGCAAACAAAAAGTTGTTTGCTGTTCTGGTGTAGAATTGATTAATTACCACGAATTAGTATAATGGTAATGTGAAGGCTTTATTCCAGTCCATTTTGACAATAGAAATCCATTTTAAAAATAGAAGCTGTTTTAAAATTCACTGCATTTAATCAAATTCTCTTTCATTGCATTCTGGTTCAATTTTCTGTATTTTATTGAATTTTACTGCATTTTATTTAATTTCACTGCATTTTATTAAATTCCACTGCATTTCCAATCGGTCTAACAGAATTTCTATCATTCTCGTTCAATTTATGATCTATTTACAATCTAATGATTTCCAATGAATTATATCTGATCACAATGCATTTTATCAAAATTACACTGCATCATATTGAACTACAATGCAGTTTATCTACATTCCACTGCATTATATTGAATTACAATGCATTTGATCAACATTCCACTACATAATATTGAAGTACAATGCATTTTATCAAAATTCCACTGCATTATATTGAACTACAATGCATTTTATCAAAAGTCCACTGCATTATATTGAACTACAATGTATTAGATCAAAATTCTTGCAATGTATTGAACTATATAATTATCATGCATTTTATCAAAATTACACTGCATTATATTAAATTACAATGCATTTGATGAAAATTCCAGTATTGTATTGAACTACAATGCATTTGATCAAAATTCCACTGTACATGTATTGTATTGAACTACAATGCATTTGATTAAAATTCCACTGCATTGTATTGAACTACAATGCATTTGATCAAACTTACACTGTATTACATTGAAATACAATGCATTTGATCAAAATTCCACTGCATTGTATTGAACTACAATGTATTTAATAAAACTTACACTGCATTATATTCAATTATAATGCATTTTATTGAATTCCATTACATCCTTTTGAATCCTACTGTATAGAATTAAAATTTATTACGTTTTTTTTTCTCACATTAATCAAAAATTTGGTGTGATTCCTTAAAGCCATTTCTCTTACCCTTTGCTCTAGATCTTCCTGCTCTACATTTCCCAACCTTTGAACTTTCTCCATCTCCGAAGCATTTGCCTGAGCGCTGAATTTCTGTAGAAAAGAAATAACAAATCATTTGTAATTATATGACACACAAAAACAGGAGAGTATTTTTTCATATTTTTTTTTTTTTGTAATTGATTGATGCTGCCTAGAAGACAATAGAGCTGTGAACGTTTAGGGATTTTAGTAAACGTGTACATGCCGAAAAAAGCGAAATGTATCGTTTACATGCATTTAGTACTGTAATTTTCAGAAATACACCAAAATTGCTCCAAATTTACAACGACCAGTAAAAAAAATCGTGCAACCAGTATGGCAAAAGTATTGACTCCATTGCCCAAATAGACGCTCGAATTTTGCTTTCCAAATCAAAAAAGTTTACTTCTACAGTATAAATCATTATTTTTATGAAAAACATGCATGGAACTTCAGTTTAGAAAAAAAGAACAGATAACTTCCTTTCCATGTCATTTAAACTCAACATCGCTTAACTTTTTTTGCCGTACTCGCTATGGCTTTCAATGTTCCACTGTGAAAATCTTGCATAATAGGCCTATGATACCTCGCTGTAAAACATTTTAAAACTATGCCACGACCCTAGAAGTTCTGAAATATTAGTCCTCTTGAAAAAATGGCCGCCATCTTTGTGAAGCACCAAGAATTTCAGTTCTGTCAAAAGCTTTTTATGTTTGTTTATCCTGCAATATTTTTTGTCTCTTGCAAAATTTATTTGATTCATCAGGTAATATTTACATGTAAATGTACTGATTGTCACGAATTGAGTATTTTTACTGTGTTTGTTGGTCGATTTAACAGCTTGTAAAACGGGCCTTAATTGAGTGGGATTTAAAGCCTTAATAATTATGGCCTAGGCTATTGTTAGTTTCACTGTTTACTGCTGCACATTCGCGGTGCATTTTACAAAGTTACCCTACTCTGAATTTTGGCGAAATCAAAGTGCATAATATCCCCATTCATAGGTGATTACTGGGCATTTGTGATTCTCACATTTAAAAAGGATTATGCTAATCAGGTTTACAGTTTGTAATATGTCATTGATTTGAATTTTGCCAGCCGAATGTGTGTGTGTGATTTGAATAACGAATGATCACATTGATTTTCAACGCAAGAATGCATATGAAAAACGATTACTCGCAATGAAGTATTTGGTAAACATTTACAGGGATTTGCGAGCGTGTAGCATGTACATGCTAAACTGTCACAGCTCTAAATGACAATATCCATTTCAACATTACCTGCAGCTGAGAGTGAAGTAGCCTGTTCTCCTCCATCACTTTTTCGTTGGCTTTCTTCAAATAATTAATTTCCCCCTCAAGAGGCAGGACTACAGATTTCAAGAGATCTGCATCTTTTTGAGCCTAGATCAAAAGGAAGAGAAGAGGAATGTGCTATCAATATACGATGGTCATATGAATGAGGAGGAAGGAAGGCTTAATGTATATCACAGGGGAAGCATCATCCCTATCATGTGTTACTGGATAAAAGGGATCAAAGTTCAGATCTATGAATAATGTCAATTGATGTGATGTAGCGTGGGTAAGACATCTCATAAAATGACCTTAAGTTCAGCCAGTTGCATCATACATGCTTCTATTGACTAGGTTTAATAAGCAGTACGGTTTGAGTTGCATTACTAGCTGTAAACCAGATATAAACGATAGTCCAGCGAAGCATTAAAAGTACTTGAATTACAATACAGAATACACAGGATACAACTACTTTAGTTAAAATTTGCATGCTTACTGTAATCATAAAAACACACCTAAAATAGCTAATATCTGATACTCAGTGGAAACATACAGGTTATAGTGGTTTAGGCTTGAAAGAACCATTTGCCTGCTCGCCATAGGCGAGCAAAAAAAAAAGTTGTGGCGAGTATAAATATTATAATATACTGTGATACTTGCCATACTTAATTAAGCCATGTTGAGTAAAAATCTTGTTTTTATATACATAATAACTTGTCTTATTTCAGGTAACACACTTACAATACTGTATTTATAAAAAAAAAAATCTCTACTAAAAAATACCCCTCGCCATCCACACACACATAAACAGAGGCATTCCCATTACAATCCAAACTATGAATCAATATTTGGCCATTAGCTGTCAACGTTGAGATGTCATTCTATGTTTTTATGTATGTTTTGTCATGAAGTCTGACCCAGGAAAAGGGCAATGGAGAGGCATACCAGTGGCACAAAATTTTAAATGAAAGTGTATGCGAGAGAGTTTAAAATCCTAGGTGAGTAGAAGTACTGGTTTCATGGTATTTACTCCCCAAATTGTATAAATGATGGCTAGACTGCTTTTAATATCAAACTAAAACTATCAGAACTCTGAAAAAGTATTCTGTTGAGCGCATAACTCTGCCACCCTTGAACATTCTTTCATTTTAGTTTTCTATACGGATCTTATTGTACAATACCCAGTCCTGGGTTGGAAAAATCACTCACTTGCTTGCCATAGAAGAGCCAAAAAAATGTTGTGCCGAGTAGAAATACTATAATACACTGTGGTACTTGACTTTACTAGCTAAGTTGTATAAATGATTGGCGAGTGATTTTTGTTGTATTTTTCCAACCCTGACCCAATACCTCCCTCAATACATTACACATACAAACTCCCTGCTCATGCCCACCAAGCCATCACCATTAACTGTTTTTCTGACTAAAAGTTTAAACTATCAAGCAGACTGAACTTTTTAACACATTTTGCATATATACTATACAGTACCTTCTGACTGATCTACTTTGTGTTTGTTTTCAGTACTCAGGTAAATTATTGTTTGGAGTTTCTTTTTCAGGTACTGTAAGACTCAAATTCCATCATTTTCTTTTCATGCCAGACACCAACTTGTTTTGATATTCTATGATGCCAGAAATTAACTGTTTTAATTTCCTTAGAGGCTACAAAACTGATTGTTTTGATTTCCTCTAGGAGCATAAATTAATTGTTGAATTACATCCCACTAGAATATTTCCCTCTCCATTTCTGTCTTACCAACTACCAGAGCGACACACCAAATTTGTTTAAAATCTACGCATTACGTTGTGATATACATCATTACAAATAAACAGACAAATAAACAGACAAACAAACTGACCAATACAAACAAAAGTGTAACCTCCATCCAACTTTGATGGTATAGTAATGACCAAACATCGCATCAAAATTGGCTGTTTAGCAGCTTCACAATCTTTGGAAGTCGGACTATTCAGGTAGCTGTGCAAACTTGTACTGTCAAAATTGGCTGTTTAGCAGCTTCACAATCTTTGGAAGTCGGACTATTCAGGTAACTATGCAAACTTGTACTGTCAAAATTGGCTGTTTAGCAGCTTCACAATCTTTGGAAGTCGGACTATTCAGGTAACTATGCAAACTTGTACTGTCAAAATTGGCTGTTTAGCAGCTTCATCATCTTTGGATGTCAGGTAACTATGCAAGCTTGTACTGTCAAAATTGGCTGTTTAGCAGCTTCACAATCTTTGGAAGTCAGGTAACTATGCAAACTTGTAATGTCAAAATTGGCTGTTTAGCAGCTTCACAATCTTTGGAAGTCAGGTAACTATGCAAACTTGTACTGTCAAAATTGGCTGTTTAGCAGCTTCACAATCTTTGGAAGTCAGGTAACTATGCAAACTTGTACTGTCAAAATTGGCTGTTTAGCAGCTTCACAATCTTTGGAATTTGGACTATTCAGGTATCTATGCAAACTTGTACTGTCAAAATTGCTGTTTTACAAATTATACAAATCCCCTCAACATTAATAACATGCTTTCCAGCCTCTGTCACACCTGCCATTCCAGCCTCTGTCATACCTGCCATCCCACCCTTTGTTCCATAAGCCATATTATGCTACTTCCCTCTCTACAGGAAATCATACTTGAAAATCTAGATGCCATCCACCAAATAAGCCATGTGTCAATATACCTGCAATCAAAATGACAGCCCACCATATGATTTGCCACCCTGTCCCATATACCATGCCACCCTATCCCACATGCCATTCCTCTCTGTACCACGCACTGTACCAACTGCCATGACACTCTACCCCTGCCCCACATGCCATCCCACCTAAAATCCAGATGACTTCCATTATATGCCATCCTGTCCCATATGCTATGCCATCCTGTCCCATATGCAATGTCATCCTGTCCCACATGTTATCCCACCCTGTCCCATATGCTATGCCATCCTGTCCCATATGCTATGCCATTCTGTCCCATATGCAATGCCATCCTGTCCCATATGCAATGCCATCCTGTCCCACCACCCTGTCCCCATGCCATCCCACCTCGTCCCACATGCCATCCCAGCTTGTTATAAATGCCATGACACCACCTTGTTTCATGCCATGCCACCCTGTCCCACATTCCATCCTACCCTGTCCTAAATGTCATGACATCCTGTCCAACATTCCTTAGCACCCTCTTCCATATGCAAACAGTTCCACATGCAAACCTGTCCCACATGCCACTCTGTCCCACATACCACTGTCCCACATGCCATCTCACCCTGTCCCATATTTCATCCCATCCTGTCCCTCATGCCATTACACCTTCATCCCAATTCATACTTCTACCAATCATTATGCCATCATCGACCCTCCCATCCCCTCACTTCTATCAACAAAAAATGCCCCATTCACCTACCATCCCACCTTCACCTGCCATTCTCCATTCATCTACAATCCTCCATTCACCTACCATCCTGCATTCACCTTCCATCCCCAATTTACCTACTACCCCAACCCACCTATTGCTATCCACTCAATCTACCAAATATACTTTTATCCAACTAATCATTCCAACCTACAATATAACCTTCCAAATCTGAATGAAAATTCATTGCAGATTAATTTAGAGTTTAGTGTAAGTCTATTATGTTTCCACTCTATTCAAGCAAAGACTTTGTTTTTTCCCTATCCATTCCCAAGACAATTTATAATAAATTCCATTCAGTCGTCAGCTCTATTCTTCAAATTTGAAAAAAAATCCCAGAACAAATATTTTAAGTATTCAAGTATGAAATGCATTTCTTCCAAGTTCTTTAAAAGCAAGATTTTCCTTTATATAAATTTCTTTTCATAAAAATAGTTGAAATTCCTTCCTTGGAAGCCAAATGGTACCTTCTGGAAATGTGAGCAAAGCAGTGACCATACAGTAGGTCTTCAAAGCAGCAGTGAAATGATCAATTTGAAGTATTTTTAATACATGCATAGACTTAAATGTTTAAGCGTGTTTTACTACATGCATTTATGATGATGTAATGATCAAAAAAAGATATGGGCATTTATTGGTCAAATGTTTGATTGCCACATGCTCTAACAAATTATGCAAGACCATAAGAACTGTACAGAGCAACAAATATAGTAAGCTAAATTACTTAAAATTATCCAAAGCAATGAAAATTTTAAAAATGTTATCAAAATTGTTTAAACAATTTCAAGCTACAGTATGTATATTTTTACACTGATTTATGATGATATAAATGGATATCCTTGATATTTTCTTATGCAAATAAATGTCTTTAACGGTCAATCATATTCTTTGAAGGGGTGCCACAACTTCTGACCAATAGTTTTTTAATTCTTAACTACTGTATATCCCCAATTAAATTCTAGCAAGAATAAGACTTTCTCATCATTCTCATCAACTAACAATTTAAGAATTACATAGAGATCTTTGAGCTGTCTACCCTGCAGTCGTACATCACACATTAAGCAAAAATGAAAAATTCCCTGAGCTGTGTTCATCCAAAACTCTGTAACTAGAAGAGCTATTACCGTTATCAAATTGAAAGATGATTCTATTTAAACAGGTAATCAACTGTAGATGCACATAATATAACAGAGCTGGAAAAAATGTACCGTTCTGGCAGTTATACCCCAGGAAAGAGAAATTTGCGGGAAGAATCTTTTTTTTTTTTTTTTCTTCAGTAAGCGACAGTATATATGGTAATATGTGTGCTCTAAAACGTCCCCGTGTAAGTGTATGATGAATAGTACATTAAATTGCAAAAGAGGGAAGCATATAAAGATGTATTTATTAGACCCCTAACTTTGCTGTTTTACAGGAGCAGCCCGCCCTTCCCCTCCATGGGCCCGCCTTGCCCCCTGGGGGTCCGCCCTGCCCCTCATGAGAAAAAAATAAATTAAAAAATATATTTTTTAAAGATTTTTTATTTTTTGTAAACCTAATAATCTTAATAAATCTCATAAATAAATACCTTACATGGATACAGAACACAGAATGATTGCATAGTAAGCAATTGTCCTGTTTGGCTCATAAATGGTCCTTATCAATCAGAATAGTTTCATTCTGAGGTATGATTATAGCTAAAATCCCAGAACTTCTTCATCATGGGATTGAGCCTTAAGGGTGCCCCATGACTCCATGCCGAAAAGACACAGCGCTTCGCACGCGCAATAATAAGCCACTCAATTAAATCTAGCACCCTGCCCCTTTTAAATCAAGCTAGAGGTCTGTTTATACATGTAAATTAATATTATTTCTTTCACAATTTTCTGAGAAAAGATTTGCAACACCTTTATTCAGAACCATGGGGAACTGTGTAAATAATTCTAACTCAACATTTCAACATACACATTCCATCACGATAAATTTTGTGAAAGTTTTTTGTCTCACAACTAGTGAGCAGAAGCATACAAAATATGGGGCTCTTTACTGGCTGTTTGCATTGTGTATTTTACATTCATACTTCCAAATCAAAGTAAACAGTGATCTTGTTGGGTGTCAAAATAGCTCTCAAAAACAAGATTTTTCCTTTAGGTTCCAAGCTACTGTACCTTAGTACATTAATAAAAGTAAAGTCCCAACATAAGTCTCTACAACACAGAAGGGGTAAAGATAAGGTCGATTAAAGTCAGATTCTTCTCGAACAACCGAGGTCATTCGATTCATTAACATCCCACAATTGAATGATAATTGATAACTATTCTTCATGACTATTCTCCCAATAGGGGACCGCTATCTATAAAAACAAACCAATAAATAAATGACAACTTGGATAACTTGCACATCACAATAATAAAACCAGGAATGGAATCTAAACCTTTTTAGACATATTTCAACTCTATATATTCACTTTGCTTCAAGAGAACAAGAATCATGGTTGATAATTGCTGTTAAATCTTACGGGTCATAACATTTTTTTTACCTAATTTCCTTCATTATCTCTCCCAAAATGGATTCAAATTCATGTTATACTTCTATCTAGTTATCTTGCATACAAAAAAATCCTGAGAGTGCAAGTACATGTTTTCTGGTGTTTCATAGTTAATCAAGAATTGTTCTTCTTGTTTTAACCACATTCTCATTAAATATCCCATTGATATCCTGTTCTTCCTTCAAATGTTGAGCAACATCCTACCTTTTAAATATTTGATACAACAAGACCCAGGATTAAACAAAGGGCCTTCTGGCTCAGACGCAGGATGGAACATACCTCAAAACAGAGCTGTGAACGTTTACAGATTCTTGATGAGGGCTTAACGGTTACAGATAGATTCTATTAAACATGTACATGCAAAAAAAAAAATGTGAGCTTTAAACAATTACTCAAAATTACTACCAAAACTTCCACAAGTACACCAAAGGCACTCTATAATGAAAAACTTTAGTCTTAGTTGCATAACCAGAATGGGAGAAGTTTTGAACCCCATGTCTGAATAAATTTCTTCAGTGTGAATCATCAGTTTTATGGGAAATGTGAATAGAAAGTTTGGCTTAGAAATACAGTAACAGAACAGTCCAATTCCATAGGTTATTTGCATACTGACTAAGATGGGCCTACATCATGTAATGATGTATTATGGCTGGACGAAATGCCTCGCTGTACAACACTGACCCTGGAATTAATTTCATATAGCAGCCCTTTTTGGAAGAAAAAAAGGCTGTGATCTTTGCAAAGCATGCTGAATACCAGCTCTGTTTTTTCTAAACTTTTTTCTTTCTTGTACAATTTACCTTGACTCATCAGGTAATATTTGTATATTATATTTATATTTTTATTATATTTTTTATTATATTTATATTTCGTTTAAGCATAAGAATATACAGATTTTTTGACCATGTATTTTGAGTATTAGTACTCAATTCTACAGCTGTGAAACAGGTTGTGACTCAGTGAGATTAGCCTCATGTTGCACTGTTTATTACAGCACATTCCCAAATAACCCTGATTTTTGCAAATCAAAGTGAAAGGTATCACAATTCGTAAGTAATTTCTGCAAACGTCTGCTTCCTGCATTTACACAAATTTTGCTAATTGTGTGTAAGTGTCAACTTCATTTATTGTAATTTTGTCAGCAATGTGTGGACGGTTTGAATGGTACTGGCTTTCAGTAGCAGGGCTGAATGAAATAAAAAATTAATAGCAACTAAAATGTTAGTAAATGTTTAGTACATTTGTGAGCCCTTTAGCATGACACCTATAAACCATCACTACTCTACCCCAAAAGCAAGCATCTTACAGTAATTCTATATACTGTACGCCTACCAATACTCAAAATGCGTTTCATATTGGTATTAATTTTGGAACATATTCCATTCTTTTAAGTAACAAAAGAGATGAAAGAAGTCTAGAAGAAATTACATACTTTTTTCCTCAAGTCTTTGCTAGACATCTAGGAGAAAAATGAAGAATTAACCTCAGAGGAAGAATACTGCTAGAATCTTAAGTATGTCAGCACGAGAAAGTTTGGGTCTCAATATATTGCTCAGCCCATGCCAATATATATTGGTATACCAAAATGTCAAATCTATTTATAGCCATGAAAGTAGCAAAAATTTGCATCACAATTGGCTAAAAATTGACCATTTTACAGCATTTAAAAAAAAATTATGACAATTTGTAAAGTACACATGGCGACTTTAATATTTTCTTATGTAATAATTTGGTTTTGCGATCATCTTATCATTATTCTTTAAAGTGGTACAGAAAATTCTGAGCTGAAATTTAGGAAATAAATGTCAAGAATTACATAAACATCTTTATTTAGAATATCAGGTATACGCAAGTCCTGACAGAGACATGTAAATTACAAGCACTGAAATTCGCACACCAAATTTGTCTTTATATGAATATCAATCAGTGTGTAAAATTCTTACACAACTGTACGATAGATAGTAAGAAGTTATCATACAGAATTTTTCGGTAGATCGGTTTCAATCTAATTTTTATATCAGTGGAATGGGCAAGTACAAATATTTATTGATATACCAGTTAACTGACAAACCTTAATACTTAATTAGAATCTAAGCAGTTGAAAAGAATACTAGATTAAATTAAGGTAATGTATTCAGTAATTTTTCATAGAAATAATCAATATAGCTCTTATTTCTGATATTTCCATATTTCAATCGAGAAAAAAAAAGTTTATTTGAATAAGAGAAAGTGAGGAGCTCTACATACATACACTAGATTTGTGATATATATGAATGGGAGATAACTTAAACTATTTTTGGAATTGTTGATATTTGTGTCCCTAATCATGGCCTTTGAAAATGATGAGAATATCTTTCCACCTTGGTGATGAAAGAGATACAACAACCAATGAGAAGCAACCATTTCCCTGGCAATAGATTCCAACTAAATAGATTCCGAACAAATGATTCCAAAGAAACTATAGAATGTTTGTGTTAATTGATTGTTGTGTTCTTAATTCCAAGCATTTTCCACAGTGTCGTAAGTCGGTGTAGCTACTGTAATACTGATCTGAGCACGTTTTGAAAATCCCATCATGTTAGCAGCAAGAGTTAAGGGGCACTGCATTCAACAATAAAAAAATAAAATAAAGTTCACTTTCCACAAATTATATTTTATGTGTTTTGGCCTAGAAGGTTTTCCAACAAATGAATTCTCCGTGGGAAAACTAGCTTGTCCAGAACCTACCATCAGGGACAAAAGTCTGACACTTTTTCCTTCTTTGGCCCCTATCCACTGTCAATAGAATGTTGAACAGAGGTATAAATGAGAGGGAAAAAGTGCCGAGTAATTTTTGCCCCAGATTGTAGCAAGAATAAAATATTATTTCATATTTATTCTCAATATCAAGAATTACAAACTTAGTGTGTCATGGCAACAGCATCTCCCTAACAGCCAACTTTATGGAAACTTACAACCTATTTCTGAAGTCATCCAGGCAAGGCGCCTTAAATTTGCTGGCCACTGTTGGAGGAGCAGAGATGAAGTCATACATCAGACACTTCTCTGGGACCCAAAACATGGAAAAAGAAGTCGTGGTAGGCCAGCACTAACCTACATTGATGTTCTTGAGAAGGACACTGGAATTGAAAGAGATGTCCTGCCAGGTGCCATGGATGATCGCAAGCAGTGGAGAATCTTTGTCGGCAGTGCCCGAGTTCGCTCGATATGATGATCAAGAATTAACAGAGCACTCAGTAGAAAAAGGATATTTGTATCCTTAATCTTGGCCTTTGAAAATGATGAGAATGTCTTTCCACCTTGGTGATAATTGAGGGTATAATTGAGGGTTGATTCCAAAAATAATTATTCTAAAGAAACTAAAGAATTTTTGAGTTAATTAATTGATTGCTGTGTTCTTAATTTCTAGCATTTTCCACAGTGTCTTAATTAAGATGGTGTAGCTGATACTGATCTGAGCATGTTTTGAAAATCCTGCCATGTTAGTAGCAAGAGTAAAGGGGCACTGCATTCAAAATTTAAAAGACCAGAACCAAAAGGTTTTGTGATTCCGATGCTTTTTTTCACAAGCTGATTTGCAAAATTTGTATTAACTGTCATGTCATTGCATATCATGCGGAAATATTTGTTCCATGATATTTATTCATAAGTCACACCCACCATGAGGATCAATAAAAATGTTGACAACATTAGCATTTGCACAACAATCAACATCATTACCGTAGCAAGTATGATGCAAAAACGGTTGCTCATTTATCCTATTTCAAGAATTCGTCAGTAAGCCCCGCCTACTCATTAATATTCAGGGCATCACTACCACAAGAATAGAACATATCTACAGACCATGACCCATCTGTGCACCACATATAGCAAAAATCTGATGAGATACAACAGTATGGTGTCATCATTTTACAATTTCAAACTAATCTATGCCCACCATGCATATTAATGACTTCTGTTGATAACATAAGCCTGTGCACAATACAAACAAAATTATTATGCCCAATATGACAACAAACAGACATACAGTTGCTCATTTATCACTTTTTCAAAATTTTAACTTTAGGCCTGCCCAGTTATTAATCAGTTGCATGAAATCACCACCAAAACATTAGGGCACATCTGCAGATCATGAGCTATCTGAGTACCACACATGACGGGAATCCAGTTCATAGTTTTTGAGATATCGTGTTTACAAGCTTTTTGTTTGCAAAATCATATTAAGCCTGCCCACTTTGCATATTAATGAAAGTCAGTTTTATACAACGATCATGCACACACTAGCTAACATCATATATATACCACATATGAAACAAAACAGACATGCAGTTCTTAAAATATGAACATTTCAAGATTTTTACATTAAGCCATGCCTACTCATTAATATGCATGACATTACTGCCAAAAAATAGGATATATCTACAAACCATGGGCTATCTGTGTACTAAATATGACATGAATCCAGTTTACCATTCTTCAGATACATTGTTTACAAGCTCTTTTCAGCAAAATCATATTAAGCCCGCCCACTATGCATATAACTGAAATTCAACGTTTTTACATCATGAACATGGACACACTAGCTAACATCATAATTATACCACATATGAAACAAAGCAAACATGCGGTTGTTAAAATATGAACATTTCACGATTTTTACTTTCAGCCCCGCCTGCTCATTAATATGCCTTACATCAACATCAAAAACAATAGGGTACATCTACAGACCATGGGCTATCTGTGAACCACATATGATATAAATCCAGTAAATCATTCTTGAGATATCACATTTACACACAAACATACATACACACACACTCCATCATGACCACATACGTTCCTAATGTTATCGCTATCCATTGGAACCAAAAATAAAGTTAACTTTCAGCAAACTGTATTTCAGGTATTTTGGCCTAAAAGGTTGTCTAACAAATGAGTTTTTGCTAAGAAAACTAACTTGTCCAGACCTACCGTATAACTTGTCCAGACCTACCGTACCATCAGTGACAAAAGTCTTGACACTTTTACCCACCTCGGCCCCTATTCACGGTTGGGATGAACTTTGAAAAGAAAGTTGTCAATAAGATATGTACAATGTTAAGCAGAAGTATATAGGGGAGGGGAATGTGTCAAGTTCTTTTTGCCCCTGATTGTAGCCCAAACAGACTTTTATTTCATAATCATTCTCAATATCAAGAATTAACAGAGCACTCAGTAGAAAAGGAAGGGCATTTTGTTTAGCAAATTTCCATGGTTACTCACAGATTAACTGCCATCACACATTTAAAGCAAAAAGCATAAATCAAAAGAAATACAGTTGATAGTTTAGTTACTCTCGTGACCCCAGAGTAAATTACCCTCATTTTTCAGCCTAATGTTTCTCTAATTCCATGACTAATGTACTGTCTTCCAATATGAGGATTATGATCTTTTAAACAGCCTCTGATTGTAGATTTCAAGTATATAACAAGCATAAAGCACCACATGTAAAAATTGTCCTGTTTGAAATTAAAAGTAACAACACTTGTTATTGCAATCGCAGAGAAGACGTGGTTACCACCCACATCCGCCTAGGCCACACCTATCTCACCCACTCCTACCTCCTTCACACAGCAAATTTCAAATAATTGCATGATAGCATGTATAGCTAATCCAAACTTTTAAAAATATATTTCATGGACTTAAAAAGCAGATTTCATGCAAGCACTTTATACATATACAAACTATTTTGCAAACAGACCTGAACTTTGACCAACTTAGCCCCAATGGAAAGATTGATGGATTTTGTTCAGATTAGTAGACAGCAAAAATCAACTGGTTGGTTGGTGAGGTTTAAAAGCACAATGACAGTGATGGTCAGGTTGTGCCAGAGAGATTCAATTATGTCAGGGGAGGGTGGGAGGAGGTAGTGAGCTGAGCCGGAAGAGGAGGGGGTCAGATCTTTTTTGTAGTATGGTTTGGTTTGATGAGGTTTAACGGCACCGTGACAGTCAGAGTCAAACGTGCCAAGAGGGTGTTGAATAATAAAGGTGCAAAGGTTAGGAAAGAGATGATTGGAAAAGGAGGAAAGGATGGAGAGAAGTGAATTTTTTAGAGGAAATAAATTGTATAAGAAAAGGTGGTAAGAAGGAGAGAGGGATGTTAGATAGGAAAGGATGGGGATGTGGAGAGATTGTATCAAGTGGAAAAGGTTGCTGTTGCGGAGGAAGGTGATGATGTTGGAGGGGGGATTGTTCTTAAAGAAGTCGGAAATAGTGGTGTCAGGGGATAGGAAAGATCTGGAGTTGGCGTAAATCGGGACAGGTTAAGAGGATATGATTGACCGAGAGATCAGTATTGCAAGTGTGGCAGATAGGTTTGGGAGAGCCAGAAAGGAGGTAGGAGTGGATGAGATAGGTGTGGCCAAGGTGAATGCGGGTAATGACCACGTCCTCTCTCTGATTACGACTTAGTAGCGGAGGGCTGATGCCTACTTTGGGATTGATAATGTGAAGTTTATTATTAGTCTCGAGATGATATGCTGTGCCAAAGGGATTCAATCACATTAAAATAATATGCTTCAATTCAATCAAGAAGGGTAAAGTTATAGGTGACCACATACAGCAGGTTCGAGGGAGAAAGAACAGTTAGTGGTCAAAGGCAAAAAGACAAAAAATGTAAATTAGTATTTTGTTGTTGTACTTACCTTCATCATGCTATCTTCAAGATTTTCCTCCTTCAGAATGAAAGCCTGTTTCTCTTCTTTTGTTGGTGAAGACGTTCCAGGTCCAGCAAGATTGCGAAATGTTTTGGTGAATCCGTGAAGTATGTTGCTCCTTTAGGTTGTCAAAATAAACATAAGCAGATGAAAAATAATATTTCATACACAAAGATACTTGTATGTATTATTGAAATTCAACATTAGAAAGAGGTGACTTATAGAAATAATTAGATGTTTTCCTTGCATAATATGACAAATGAAAAATGGAATGACAAAAAGAAAAACAGAATTAGAAAAAGTACTTTAGCATCTTCCACCTTTAAGAAGATACATGTTTTTACAGATGTCCACATATTTATTGGAAAATGACTAGTAGCATTAACCCCTACTCTCCCATGCGGCGATATTATCGCCATTTTTGGTGGCCAGTCTTTGACTCCACCTCCCAGGCGCATTTTCAAATAATGCTGGTAGAGTAAGGGTTAATCAACCCCCGACAAGTGTGCCAACTCTAAAAATATATGCAGCATGGTCCCGGTGGGTGGCCCACCGGGTCACTGAAGCGTAACAAACCCAACTTTGCTGCTTAGAAGACAGAGGACCCTTTAATAATCAAACTGTGCTTATTAACCCTTACTCTACCACGTAGCGATATGATCACCGTTTTAAGTGCCCTGTCTTTGCCTCCGCCTCCCAGGCGCATTTTCAAAAAGGTGCTGGTACAGTAAGGGTTAATCAACCTGCGACAAGTGTGCCAACTGGAAAATATATGCAGCATGATCCCGGTGGGCGGCCCACAGGGTCATTGAAGAAGAACAAGCCTGACCTTGCTGCTCGGAAGACAGAGGACCCTTCAATAATCAGCCTGTGCTTAACCCATTCTCAAATCGCCAAAAGAATTTAAAGATACCATCCACGAAGTGTGTAACACTGGGTGATCGCTCATTTGCACTTGATGCACCAAAACAAAGGAATACCCATCCCAGTGAAGTGCGAGAATGTACAAAGTTTACCTCATTCACACGGAAATTAAAAACTCATTTATTTTTTCATGCCTTTTGTGAAAGGCGCCATTGAATGTATGTTTACGTACAATTATGTGCACCATATAAATTCCTCAATAATCAATATAAAAAATAATGTGTAGACAATGCTCTTCACATATATGATCGTTTGTGTTAACAAAATCCCCACACCCACTTTATATTAAGAGATATCATAGATACAAATGTTTTCATTGTTAGGCAAAAAAGCTAATAAGTATGAATACACAACCCTCAACCATGCTTATTTTAACAGTAAAAATGTCCTATACCCCTGTGGCAAGTTACATGAATGTACACTATTCATAACTTAAGTTATGAGCTCATGAATGTTAAACATTTTGTACGAAAGTCTATTCTTATGTAAACAACCTAATTAATTTGCACACCTTACCTCACCATAAAGTGTAGACAATGCTCTTCACATATATGATCATTTGTGCAAACAAAATTCCCAGCTAATTATTATGCACACACAACCCCTAATTGTGCTCACTTGAACAGTACCTCTATGCCACACAACCCCTAATCATGCTCACTTGAACAGTACCCCTATGCCAAGTTACAAGAATGTACAACATTCATAACTTAAGTTATACAAACTTTAACACAAAAATTTAACCAAAACTTTAACCTGACAAATATTTTCATTGTTATGCAAATAAGCTAATTAGTATGCACACATAACCCTCCAATCATGCTCATTTGATCAGTACCCATGTCCTCTACCTCTATGCCAAGTTACATGAATGTACACCATTCAAAACTTTACCGGACGCCGACACTGACGCCAGGGGTAGTAGAATAGCTCTACTGTTCTTCGAATAGTCGAGCTAAAATAAATATATACTGTTTCTTTTAGATCTGATAATGATATTGAACAAAATTTGAAGTGTTATCATACAAAATAGAGTGGAAGCTGTTTTTATTTTTTTTAAACAGAATTCAAAAACATTTGTCTTACCCTGATGGTTCTGATAAGCTGCCTGTCCTCCTACCAATGTCTGATAGCTCCTCTGTCAGTGTCTGGTTTAATTTCAGTAATGTGTCTCTTTCTTGTTGATAGGCCATGGCAGTCTCCTGAGCCACTACAGCTGTTGCATCTGTTGGAGTTACGAACACTCAAAATCAATTTTCAAATCAATTATTCATTTTTTGGCTTTTTAAAGTTAATTTTTGTCAGTACAAGAAAAATTATGATAATAATGTATTCGTCAATCCATACAAAAATATCAGTAGAGTGCCCCACAAAAAGTGCCCCACTAAATCACTGCAGCCATTTGACCTACTTTCATTCAAAGTGTTTGTTAAACAAATGTTCTGACAAAAACATGAAAGTCCTGACAGAGACATTAACTATATTTTCTAGGGTTTTTTCTGTAAAATGAGAAGGATTCAATTCCCATACCAAATGTTTCTTTACAAATATCAATCAATGTGTACATTCTTTCAAAGGTATAAAAGATGGAACAAATTCATCATATCACCATACCAATTTTTTTTTTAATTAGTTACCTGTATTAATCAAACTTTGAAAATGCTAACAGAGGTATTAGCATAAATCGGTGATGAAGCTTCCAATGCAATGTGGTAAAACACACATTTTTTCACCTAACAGCTCTCTAAATACAATTCACACTTTTACAAATTTGTGATGGACTGGTGTCCCTTCCATGGGAACTCATGTGCTCTCATCCGATTGCGCCAGGGAAACTAGCCGTATGGGCCTAATGGCTGAGATTATTCTTAAGTTTTTGTCTCTTGAGCCACAATACCAACCATTCATGACTTCTTGGATGGAAGCGACCTCTTCTTGCCATCTTCGTTTGATCTCCTCTATCTCCTGCTCCTTGGAGCTATCATTGAACGACGCTGCCGTCTTCAGACCCAGCAGCTCCTCCCTCAGCCGATCCCTCTCATCCTGGACTGTCTTGGCTTCTTTAATAAGTTCATCTGAAAATATTGGAGGAAACCAGTTGAGAATATAAAGGAAAATGGATGAAGTTATTAAGGGAAATTGGTACTTAATATAATTCAAACTTTTGTATTCACTGTAACTTTGATAAGTCCGTGCACAAAATTCAATTTGTTTTTTACCAAGAATGGAAGATCAGAGAAAGCTGGGCTCTTCAATGAAATTTAACCAAAAATATTTGCAAATTGTCAATTCATACATTGAAGGAACGATACATAAACCTTAACTTGGGTTTAATTACATTAGAGTGCACTATGCAGCCATAAAGACATCAATATTTTTGCCTTGAACCCATGTAGACATGGCTTGTTTGTTCAACTATGCCCCCCCCCCTCTCAAAATTTTGCACAAGATTCAATCCTAACTTATAACACAAAAGGTATACTGTAAATGTACAAAAACTTATAGCACAAATTATGTTTGACTTAACCACACATAATGTGACAAAATACTTTTTGTAGTAGCTGCAATTGCAATATTTTACAAAAATAGAAGCATCATGGTATCCATATACTGTACTATCTATTCATCTGTGATATTCTAAATAGAAACTGTCGTTTGTAACAATCTATTTAACAAAGAATGTATACATTCAATTTCACAACTGGATTGCAATTTACTGTAAGGGATTGATCGAGTCACTCTTAAGTGAAACAAAGACCACAACAATAACATTTGATAAGTAACTTAATAAGCTAGGAAGCACTGTTAAGTTTACTCATAACAGAATATGTCCATATTTGATGTACTTACAATACAGTCTCAACAAACTTTCTCATATATTATACTGTACACTTTCTAAAGTGCTATGATTGTTTTTTTCAAATAAGCTTGCTTCATTTTTACATCATTTTGCTTTAATTTCAATATATGTTTGTACAAAAACTGGCAACCTACCAGTACATTATCAGGGGTCAGGTTTTTAAATTGTTACCACTGTTCCACGAAATGTTTTTTTTTTTTTTTTCAAATGTTGCGGATCATATTTCACTGTTCCAACATTTTCGTCCATAAAAAAAGCATAAATCCTTGTTTTAATTGGACTTAATATACACCATTTTTGTCTAAGATATACTTGTATATAGAGAAACAAATAAATAATAGTCAGAAGGCTGCTGCACATGTGTCAAAACTCTTAAACCAAGTAAGGCTGTAACACGTATCGTATGTACAGTATACCTGGTAAATACGTAACGGAACCCATGATAGTTGCGTTCACACACAAATACAGGATCAAGGATGTAAGTAAAAAATTACTTTACTAAAAAATTCCATCCCATGGCAGTCCACCCTATGTCCTGCATGGCATTCCACCACATATCCTATGTGGCATTCCACCGTTCCACTAGCATCCCACCCCATGTCCCATATGGTATCCCACCCCATGTCCCACATGGCATCCCACATGTCATCCCACCCTATGTCTCACATGACGTCCCATAAGCTCCATAAGAAGTCTCATCCTAGCTATCACAGTCCCTGATTGAGCATACTATGTATTAAAGTGTCAGTCCATATAATGACGTATATGCTAATGAGTTGTCGAATAAGAAAAAAAGGTGGAGTCAAATAATTATGCCTAATATAGCCCTTGGTGTATACAACATGGTAAATATCATATCATATGTCTCTCATGGCCCCTATCCATGTCCCACATGGCATCCCTCCCTATGTCAATATGCAATCACATCCTGTCACACTCCCTGACGAAGCATACTAAGTAAAAAGGTCTGGTGGTCAAGTCATATACTGTAGTAACTGTATGCAAATGATGCAATAATAAAGGTGGAGTTTAATAATCATGCCTGATACAACTGTTGGTGCCAAAATATTTTGAAGAATTTTAAGGATTTTAAATCTCAAGTGCTACAAGAGACACTTGAGGATCTCTGAAGAATATTGGAAAATTATATTATTTTACACTTATCTTCTTCTAAAATATCAAATGTTTTGTAGACTTTTTTAGAAAACTAGTCTTCAATCCTGTCTTAAGTATCTCTGAAAAACTTTAATATTTTATAAGGAAATTCCAACCGTCCATAAGGATATCTAAAGAAACTTTAACATTTTCTGAGACATTCCCAAAAAACTTTAACATTTCTAAGGAAATCTAAGGACAAATCTCTGAACGGCCGGATGACCAGACAGACGGCCGGCCGTAATCGCATAATGCTTCGCATGCGAACAAAAAAGAAGACAAAAAACATAATTTTTGACAATTATTCACTTAATTTTTCTTCCAAAAAACCGGGATAGGTAGGTCTTTTCAAGTTTGTATCACTTCTGGAATCCCGATTGTAGTTAAGAATCCTTATGTTGTCGGGAACTCTGGATTGTGCAATACCGGGATACCAGGACTTAGTGACTACTGGAATCCTGCACAATGCTAATGATTGCGCAGGAAATTGCGGGAAAAGAGAGGTCTTTTTATACTTAAAAAATATTTGTTACGAGGGACTTTACTCTTGATGCTATATGTTTGAGAATTCACTGTTCCTGCTTAAAAAGCACTGTTCTCGAAACAGCGGAACAGCAGGAATTTTGACCCCTGATTACGCCTATGACCCTATTTTTGGTTTTGTCCCATGCACATATTGGCCATTCAGTGTTACATGTGTGACTCTAAATAATAATAAATCTGTTAAAGTTATTCTTCTCCTGTTTCTCCCTAAACACCATTAAGTTAATTTCTTTCTAATATCAAACACTCATTTATCAAAGGCAACATTCATTAGGGTTCCTTCTCTCCTGTATATTACTATGGAAACAAGAGGGTCAAAAGGGTCAGTTACATGTGTGACAGCAGACAAAAAGTGTTTTTTTAATGTACAAGTAAAAACGTATAAATCTGTGAATTTGAGATAACTTACAAGTCCTTTTATTTTACGCTGAAACTTGAATTTACTTTATATGGTATTGATATTAAGGGTGTTTCAGCTGATGCATGAGATAACGTGACTTTGTTTACATCGCCATTTTGTTGTTCAATTTTGTTTGATGAGGTCTTAACGGCACCACGACAACGAAGGTCAAATTGTGCCTGAGAGGTTTATTGTTCAAAACCACTATCGTCTGCTGTACACTTAATTAGACTTGATACATTTGCATGTTCTTATGTAAGATTATTTTTGTAAGATGATTATGCTGATGATTATGTTGTGCCGTTGGTTGCACTAATAGATGTGTGCGGGAGAATAAAAAGACATTTTCTCAATTTTCATTTGATCCTGACCGACGTTCCAAATGGGTTTCTGCTGTACAATGCAAAGTTAAAGGCTTTCAACCTACGGTAGGATAGGCCTTACACACTATGATTTGCAGCGAGCACTTTATATAAGGTATATAGGCTTTGTCTGAGTATAACAAATAATCAGATGGCGTTAACGTTAAAGTTACTCTTCATATATCCGGTGAAAATATAACTTAAGGAAAATATGAAGAAAAATCGAAAGCGAGCAAAAAACTGCAATCGGTAAAATTTGCTGAACTACTGGTAGTTAGCATGTACAGTAGTATGTTTGTTGTATGTGTGATGTGACTGAGCTGTGTGAAGACACGTGAAACGCAACGACGCTGCTGCCCTGCAAAATGAAGTCCACATGAGTTAGAGTCACGTGAGGACATCCCTCTATAGGTATTAAATCTTTGTTATTACTTCGCTTTTTGTGTAGAATAGGATATCTGATTCATCTTTTGTTTCACTGATGCTAGTTTTGTGCACGTGTGTCACACACGTAACAGTAATTGTCACACACATAACAAGTTATTATGTGTGTGACCTTCTTAATTGCTATTTTCTAGTTAACTAAAGAGCTTCAATTAGTCTTGCATCACAATTTTGAATATTCTATATTTGTATAGAAAGAAGGAAAAACAAAAGCCCATATTTTCTTGAGATAGAAAAACTTTTATTTCTTTTTGTAACGTGTGTGACATGAAAATCAATTAAATTTGCAATGTTCATTAAAAAATTAATGCTCACTTAAATAAAACATTTCCTAAAAATATAATTCTAGAGATATTACTTCATTTTAAATAAATATAAATACTATGAAACTTACTTCATTATATATGTAAGGGTGGCAATTATGTATTAAAAATGATAAAACTTAATGTTTATTTCAATAATTAAGGTAATTTATGCAAATTAGTTTTAAATGGTTTAATTTTTGAAAAACTTAATGTGTCCTGAAAACTTCAGGCATCTGTCTATATGAAAATACAACTTCAAAGGAAGCAGCACAAACTTGATTTGTTCTTCTTCTTAGTTTCACTTTCCAGAGAATGGCCCATATGCTGTTATTCCCCCACTTCAATATTCATTCTTAGCAAGCAAGAGGTAGAGTAGTCGATTTTGTAAAATTTGGGACTACAGAACATCTTTCTAGATATACTTCTACCTCATTCGAACAAAACTGTATGGATGTACTGTGCATACAATTTTATATTAGAATGATACTAAATGTCAATTTTCAGTTTGTTTTGTCTATTGAGGTTTAACGGCACTGTGACAGTTAGAGTCAAATTCCAGAAAATCAAATATTCACCAAGCACCTAATATTTTTTACATAAGTGCATATAGGTATAAGTTTTTTTTTTTTTAAACCTGTAAAATGGCTCATTTATACCCCTTTGGATGTCTTTCCTTCTTCAAGGTTTTTGCTTCTAAAACAATTTAGCTAGTGCAGAGTTGTCTCTTCATGTCAATTTAGACTAAATGACACATTTTCTTGAATGATTGTTTCTTATAATTTTCTTGCATTTAGACTCAATATTGTAGCATAAGGACAAGAAGAGACTAATTCCAAAAGGATTATATTGCTCTACTACACAAAGTCAGGCCTAAAATATAAAAGAACTACTAGATTCCTTCTTTACCTTCTCTGGTAAGAAAGATTTCTTTAAATTTGGCTCTTTTTTGGGCAAAGTCTGCCTCCTGTGTCCTTTTTTCTTGGAGTACCGACTGCAAAGAACTTTCAAGATCTGCCACTCGCACCTGCAAAGCAGTTATGTCTGCTGCAAGAAAATAAAGATAAATCATAAAACATAAACATGGATAGCAAACATGGAGTCAAAGCTGTATGCAAAGTTGGAATTAATTAGAAAATTACCCATGGTTCAAAATATAAGTGTCGAAAATCTTCCCACAAAAAATTACGACAGAAAAAACATTAATGTAGTGAATACATCTATATATACTTCCCTCTTTCAAAATTTAATGTACTTTTCATCGCACAATTACATGGGGGATGTTTTTAGAGCAAATATTTACTCAATATTTTTTTTTTTTTAATTCTATTCTTCCTGGAAATTTATGATTTTCCAGCGTTTATATCTGCCAGAACCATAACATTAGGTTTTTTCCAGCTTCGCCTTAAAAAAAACTCCTCCCTCTCTATAGAATTTTGTTCCCTCTTATCTATTCCCTCTCATCTCATCCCTGCAAAAAAAATGTTCACAACTTTAGCATATCCAATTTTGTCTATACATTCATATATTTTTATTCTACATGTAGGTATTGGATAGGAATCCTTTCTGAAAAGTACTGTATATCAACCGTGCGGTAATCTTGTACACAATTGAAAGCTACCATATCGTAATTCTATGCACTAAAATATTAGATGAACTCCAGTCACTGTCATACCTCCAAGATGTTTTAACTTTACTGGATGCATGTATGATATGGTTGCAGCGTATTAATTGGAATACTTCACATCTCCAATACCTACGTTATGAGTAATCAAACCAGGTTCTAGTTGGATTGTTTGAAAATATATGTGCATAACTTTGAAGGATTCATATTTCAAAAGCCGTTCCCACACTAAGAGGACTTATTATATGTTCTATCTTCGGAGGGGAAACGGAAGCTTTTCGAATCCTGACTGGATCCTTTTCAGCTGTTAATCTTTTCCTCAACTGACTTCTTCTCTTGCTAAAAAAGGAAAAAACGTCACGCTATGAAAGTACCTACTACGCGAAAATGTCATTTTCGCGCAATAGGTACTTTCATATAGCGTAACAATAAGGCCTGATATTTTCCACAAAAATACCTCTTTTTAAGCCATTTCTTTTGCTGAAATATCACTGGATATGTGATTGTGACTATGCCTAAAAAACATATTCTCACCAAATAGATATGAAAATCAAAGCTTTTTTTTTATTTGAAATATATTGACACTAACATTTAGAAGAAGAAAAACAATAACTTTCTTAGCCACAAAATTTGATGGAAACAACCAACCAGATGTGTCACATACTAACTCAGCTTCAGTCGCAATGGATTTGCACATAGGCATACCTGATACTAATTGGCGCAAGAACGTCTGGTTTTTGTGCAATTTTAAGTTTTGGGTGAAGACGTAATAAGTTGATTAACTTTAAATCTCAAAGTGGTTCTGCCATGCCTTCTAAAAAAGTTGAGATTTAACCTGTTATAGGTTTTTCATATCCCTAAATTGAACAATCCGTCTCAAAAGCCTGGAAATAAGTCAATTTTCATGATAAAAAAGGACTTAAAAATTGATCACTTATTGCTTGCTCCAAAAAAAAAGTTGAATGGGATTTGTGACATCATTACAGTTTGCTACGTCATTTCAGAGACTGCTGATCATAATGCATCATACATATACTGTACTAACCACGTACCAATAGCGTCTAATTGCGAAAGTTTTTCAGGCTGTTCAGATCGTAATTTGTCATCTTCAAGTTTAAATTATGATAAAAATGATTTGGAAATAAATAAATAACATTCTCATAATGAGAAGAAGTCGTTCCTTTTTAATTTGAACCGCTTGCAGACAAGAAAGAAGGATCAGGCTTACAACCCTTACACGGGCACTTACACGGGCCCTTACAGGGTCCCACAGTACAAAGCTTGCATAGTCGGCTTGAAATTTGTACTGTTTTGCAAGTCATATTTTGTTAAACATAATCAAATTGAAGTGTTTGTAACAACATCTACTTTTTTTTTTACATTCAATGGAAATATAAAGTTTTATTTATCAATGTTCAAGTCTCTGTCGCTTGACGTTTTTAACAGGCCTACGTGAACTGAATAGTTCATTCACGTAATCCATTTGCGTTTTTGCACTTGCATTGAAAGTTTTTGAAGAAATTGTGAAAATTTTGTTTGTTTACTTTTTAACGGCTTGGCATATGGACACAATAATTACAATTCAGCTCTATTTTATCAATTTTTCTTCCTTCGATTATATTCCACACAATATATCAAATAAATTATACAAATTTTTAACTGATTAAGTAGCCCAGTCGGTAACAGCTTCATCTTTTGAACGAGAGGTTATGAGTTCGAATCTCACTAAGTCTTATTTTTCTTCCTCTGTTTCTTTTATTTGAATTTTTATTACTCGCGAAACAGTACAAATTTCATGTCAGAGACGATGCGGTCAAACTACTGTTTTAATCGAACAGAACAGGGGCAAGTATCTGGCGTGAGCTGAATATGACACTGTACCCAGTAAGCCCCGAAAACTCAGTTTATGTCAAGTGCACAAGACACGTCCAAAAATGTCTCGTTTTGTTGCCCTTTGCCATTGATAAATGACTTTTAGTTTGAGAATTTGTATAACTGCACCCTCCAACTACAGTACACAATGCTGCGGCATTTTGTTTAAAATTTGCTTAAAAAATGTAATGTTTTAGAAGAACAAAAACAGAGATACTATTGATACTAGCTGTAAAATTTCAATGGCGGACTCACGTCATACGTGGCATCGATACATTGTTTACATACAGGCATTCTCAAAATAATGTCATTGCCTAATAAGCCTTATTCTGTTTGTTTTTTTGTTAAGGTAATAAAAATGCATTTTTCTTTTGCGATTTTCTTGCAATCGATTGGGTTTTGTACAATTTCTTTTTATATTTTTGCAAATCATTTAACCCAATTAAGGTAAGTTCTGACCCCATGGCAGGACCACTTTAATTTGGACAATGGGCAGGCAGCGAGGTTACTGTAGCATAAACTTAGACTTCACTTAGGCTACTGTTATTCTAGAGGTCGAACATCCGGGAATGTGGTGCACGGCGACAATGCTTTTTTCGACGATCTCAAATTTCAGTCAAAGGGGAAAACAAACCGTCAGTTATTATTGCAGTCAATAAGAAAAAAACATTTTTTTGGTCATTTTTTTTTTGGTCATGCTTAACAGCACCCGACAATGAGGGTCAAATTGTGCCTGAGAGGTCAGATCATTCTAAAGGTAGGAAGGAAAGGAAACAGGGGGAGAATAAGAGAAATTCAAGAACAAAAGGTCAGAAAGCTGTGATCGAGAGGGGAGGTGCATTGTTGAAGCAAAAACAAAGTAGAGAGGGAGGGGGGGAGAGGAGAATTAAATATGGTTATAGAGAGAAGCATAATGAACTCAGCAATTGAGTTGTGGGAAGCTCTGGGAAGGTTGTACAGGGGGCAAGCAAGGAGAACGTGATGGATTGTGAGGGTGCAGTGGCAATTGTTGCAGAGGGGTTGGGGGAGCCAATAAGGAGGTGGGAGTGAGGTGGGTGTGACCAATTCTGAGACGGGTAATATGAACGTTGTCGACAAAAGAGAGGTTGTTGATGGTGGATTTGTTAAAAATTGTGGGCTGGATGACATGGAGTTTGTTATCAATTTGGGAGTTCCATGAGGTTTGCCAGCGGTCACGAACATGGGAAGCGATAAGCGGTTTGATGTCAGAGAGGGTTTTGGGAAAAGAGATAGGGAGGAGGTTGAGGGCAAGCTTAGCAGCTGCATCAGAAGAGAGCATAGCGGTTTGCACCCCAAGTGGTGTTGGAGAGGAGTCGGAAGATGTTGAGGGAGCTGTTGCATTTTAGTTTCAGGTTGGTGATGTGTTGCTTGTAAGTGAGCTTGGGGTCTGGAGTTAGACCCAGGAACTTTGTGTGTTCAACTTTGGGGATGCGATTGCCATTGAGCACAAAGTTCGGGTTGAGGTAAAGGCTGTTGATAATGACAAAAGTGCATGCAGACTGTCTTGTCTTTGGAGAATTTAAAACCGTTATTGTTGCTCTGGACTTGCAGCTGGTTGAGGCTGATTTGGAGCCTATTTTCAACAATAGGAAAGCTAGGGGAGGAGTAGAAGATGGTGAAGTCATCCACGTAGAAGGTATGTTTGTAGTTGCAATGGGGCCAAGGTGAGATGAGAGTGGGAGAAAGGATGCTGCCTTGGGGGACACCCTCTTCTTGGGGGTACGGGTTGGAGAGGGTGTGGCCAATACGAACTTGGAACTGCCTCGGTAAGAGGGAGTTTTGAATAAAGATGGGGAGATGGCCTCTGAGGCCAATGGTGTGGAGTTTGCGGGTAATGCCGTATTTCCAAGTAGTGTCGAAAGCTTTCTCGAGGTCAAAAAATATGGCAATGAGGTCTTCCTTTTTTGCAAAGGATTCCTAGATAGGGGTGTTGAG
This sequence comes from Chiridota heheva, assembly GCA_020152595.1. NCBI lineage: Eukaryota > Metazoa > Echinodermata > Holothuroidea > Apodida > Chiridotidae > Chiridota > Chiridota heheva. The sequence goes on from JAIGNY010001387.1 coordinate 788,309, forward strand.
CGTAATTAACTGGTCTAGGGTATTGCGACATTTTCGGAAGCCGCTTCGGTGAGGGGAGAGGAATCTGTTGGTCTCAAGGAACCAGTTTAGTCTCTGATAAATGATTCTTTCCATAATTTTACAGTGAAAAATACTGGACAGAATATATTTTTCTTCAAATATGATGTGTATTAGATAATAGCATCCAAGATATACATGTATGAGCACAGGTATTCCTAGCGTTATGGCAACCTATATACTTATCACATATATATAACAAGGTACAGTAGGTCACCTCCTACCGCGACATTCAAACCGTATATGAAAATTCTTTTTTTTTGACCACTCCCGAATCTTAATCACATTTTTTTACTCAACTCACATTTTCCGGAGACTCCCTTCTTAATTTATAAGTCACAGTATTTGTTATTTTTTTCTGAAGAGATGTACAAACGATGAATTTTCTACCGACATTACAGTTATGACAATTTAAATGCCTGATAATTTGCCGGATACCAAAGAAATGTTGCGATGACGTCTTGCAGAAGCAGCACTTGGATGACCTCTTCAGAACATTTCTTTGGTTTCCAGCAAACTGTCGGGCATTTAGACTGTAATGTTGGTAGAAAATTCATCGATTGTACATCTCATCGGAAAAAATAACAAATACTGTGGCTTATATTTACTTTTCCTTTTATATATAAATGACATTCCTGATAATATAAACAGCACAGTTAGACTGTTTGCTGATGACTGCCTTGTGTACAGAACAATTGATAACCCTCTGACCAACAAATCCTCCAAGATGATCTTAACAAACTTGAACAATGGCAAAACAAATGGCAAATGAACTTCAACCCCTTTAAATGCTACATCTTGTCAATTTCCTCTAAAAAATGCATTTAATCACCTGCTTATACCTTATGCAACCAGCCACTAAACCATGTAAACTCCCATCCATACCTAGGTTTTGAAATTGATAATAAACTCATGGGATTAACATATACATAACATACCCAAGAAAGCTAACTCTATACTTGGCCTATTAAAACGTAACCTCTCAAATTGTCCCACCGACGTTAAATCCACTGTTTATAAAGCTCCAGTCAGGCCAGTACTTGAGTACGCATCAGCAGTCTGGGATCCCCATCACCAGTGCAATGTGGATAAAAATCTATTCAAAGGAGAGCAGCCAGGTTCTGTATGGCAGACTACTCTTATAAATCTAGTGTAAAACACATGCTTCATAAATTAGAATGACCCCTAGCTGCTAAAAACAATAAGACACAACACCCGGCTACATATGCTATATAAAATCAATAACAATCTTGTCGCCATCAATAAAGATGAACTTATCCCCACCGTCAGAGCTAATACAAGAAATAATCATGACCTTAATTTTCAGGTTCCTATGCTAAAAAGAATGTATATAAACACTTTTTCTTCCCTCACACACTAAAGGATTAGAATGCTTTACCGTCAGACATTGTACATGCACTAAGTCTCAACTGTTTTAAAGCTAAACTTACTAACACTTGTATTGCTAACTAGCTTTTTTTACTCATACTTTTACGCTCGGTTGGCGTTCATGTTCTCTTGAAGGATTTTTGCCGACTTTACCGATTCAGATTCAGATTTATAAACGAAGAAGGGAATTGAGTAAAAAAAAAACGTAAATAAGATTCACGAGTGGTCAAAAAAAAGGAATTTTCATATAGGCTACGGTTCGAATGTCGCGGTAGGAGGTGATGTAATAGGCCTAGGTTGCCATAATGCTATTGCTTGGAACACCTGTGTGTGTAGGCCTACTAGTACTGAGTACGAGTAGGTCTAGGCCCTACCATAATTTTCGATGACTGGCGGAGGCGACACAAGTATTCATGAAAATATCCCAATAACTGTAATGATAAAGTTTCCCCCCCAATTTGGCAAAACCGTACCGAGCTCGTACACAGTTACATCGACTCCGACCTCGAGAATGATTGAATTAATTTATTGCAGAAGGCCTAATGTTATGAGCAGCCTACCACAAAAAAAGATACGGGCTAATAATATTGCCCAACCCTCCGGAAAGAAAAGTGTTCAAAATATTACCTTGAATGACCCCCGACTCGTTCATTTGGGATGACCGCGATTTGCTTGCAATAAAGAAAAAAGTCTTTTTTCACCAGAAAGAACAAAATGATAAGATGTTATTCTGCCTTCAAAAAAAGTATCACTTCAAAGTCGCGTTGTGTACAGCGTACAGTCTGCATACACAACTTTTTTGCAGATCATGAGGTCAATGACCTGATAAGTTCGCCCGGGGAATTTAAACAGTCAAAGGTCTGTCTATGGACAGCCGATCGTGTGTGTACATAAAATGTACAGGAAAGCTAGAAAAGTCAGTTTCCATTTGATCACTTGTTCAAATCCTGACTCAAACAGACTTTGGGCTTTGAAAATAGAAAGAGTATATTTTATTTTATGGATGGATAATATATTACTCTTATTTTCATCATGACAAAACAGAAAACGCGCACCGTTGTCAAAAATGAAAACACTTACCATCCATTGTGTACATGAGTAATGTTAATAATATAACAAGAAAACAATCCATGGAGTTGTTGATTTCATTACCTTAAGCATACAGCATAGTGGGGGAAATAGCTAATGATAATAACCATCATGGGAAATGGTTAAAAAGGGTCACTAGCTCTGTGACCTTTAACCTTTGAACTTTTGACCCCAGAGTTTACGGCACACAAGTTTATGTACCATGTGATACTGATACAAACATAGGATTGGTCTTGCACTTTCGGAATTTAAAGTGGCACAAAAATTGTACAAATTAGTACACAATTGCCCTCTAAAATCACATATTTGACCTCTGATGTATGAGCCTTGACCCTAATCACTAGAACAACTTCAGAAATTTTTCATATTTATCATACCCTACGGTATTACATGCTCAAGTCACACTTACCATGAATTTCCATAACTGTGGGTGGAAATGGTGAAAAGTGGCCAATAGCTCTTTGACCGTTTGACCCCAGAATCTATGGGACACAAATTCACGTACCAAGGTGTCATGGTACAACATAAGCTTGGTATATCTTGTACTTTTTGAGTTTAAAGTTTTGCATAAAAATCCTGATTCGACTTTTGACCCATGACCTTTGACCTCAAAATATTTAAAATTCGTGTTGAAATGTTAAACCCTACCCACCTATGCAATTTGTAAAGCTACCAAGTAATTCCTTCAGAAGATACAGCCATCACCAAAACTTTGTTTTATTTGATCTGTGACCTTTGATCTTTTGACCCCAAAATTTACGGGACACAAGATCATGTACCACAGTATCATGACACAAACATAGGATTGGTATAGGTCTTGCACGTTCTGAATTTAAAGTGGCACAAAAATGTACAAATTAATACATAGTTACCCCCTAAAATCACATATTTAACCTCTGACCCTTGACCTACGCACTGAAACAATATCTGATTTTTTTTCTTTTCACAATTATCGTACCCTACTGTATGACACTATTTTTACTTACGTCACATTTACCATTCCATGACTATAGGGGTAAAGGGGAAAGTGGTTAATAGCTCTGTGACCTTTGACCTTTTAACCTCAGAGTCTACGGGACACAGGTTCATGTACCAAGGTATCAGGGTACAACATAGGGTTGGTATCAGTCTTGTGCTTTTTGAATTTAAAATGACGCAAAAGTTTGCATAAAAGATACCTATTTGACATTTGACCCATGACCTTTGACCTTTTTACCTCCATTTTTTTTCTTTTTATCATTGTTAGACTGTTAAATCCAGCCCACCTATGCATTTTGTAAAGATAACAAGTAATTCCTTCAAAAGATACAGCCATCACCAAAAGCTTGTTTTATTTTACCTTTGACCTTAAGTTTGTATCCCAAAACCTTGGACACAAAAGTTTCGAGCTAGGGGTACCGGTCCACCAATTTTGGTTCATGTGTATATTACAGTTTTTGAGTTATAAGCGACACAACATTAATTGTTGCATACACACACGCGCGCACACCACACACGCACACGCACGCGCGCGCACACACACACAACCTAAACACACGGACAGACGCAAAAATCACCCAATTTTGTGGGTGATGAAAGAAAAAATACCCCAGATGATTAATGAAAGAGAAATACCTCAAAATCATTATCTAACTCTTTTAATTTCTTTAATAAATTTCAGTCACTGAAACTGATGAGAATGCATTTAGATGGGGTATATGATAAAAACCAAGAATTCCTTTTCAAAATCAGAGGCTGTTCTCCAAAGAATAGGCTAGTGGCAGACGATTGCAACAATGGATTTTCATCAACACCTTTGATAAAAAAAAATAGTCCAGTATTCTTAAATAATTGATCAGACGTTTGCTTTTGCTACACTTGTTAAGAATGTGATGATCAAAACTGACCTTCACAGAAAAGCAATCATTTACATCAAGGAAATGATTTGTCATGAAAAATCGTCATAGAAACTGTCCCCTACCCACCACACACACACACACACAACTAGACTCACCGCTTTTAAAACATTGTTGTATTCTACAGTTTTCGTACGCTTCATTACGCTGAAGAAAAATCAATTCTTACGTCGTAACAATCATTTCTTACGTCATAACAATTCCATTTCATATGTCTAAAACGGGTTGCTAATTGGATGTTTCCTTAAGCCGTAAGAATAGGCATAATTTTACGCACAAAACTAGTTTTTAGACGTATTTTACGTCTAAAAATCAATTCTTACGTCGTAAGAATCATTTCTTTAAGAAGAAATACGTCGTAACAACGTCGTAACGTAATATGCCGTAACAATTTCATTGCATACCAGTCTAAAACTGGTCGCTGATTGGCTGTTTTCTTTAGACGTAAGATTAGGAAACTAGTTTTCACGCGTCAAATTAATTATATTTATTCGTACGCCTAAAGGAAACAGCCAATTAGCGACCCATTTTAGACGTATGAAATTGAAATGATACGACGTAAGAATTGATTTTTCATTGGCGTAATGTTATACGTTATGACCCGCATGGCCAACCATACACGTCCTCTATCTGCTTATTTCCCATCCATTAGATCCGAAATTGGGGCATTCTCTGTTACACCCCCACACCACCCACACTCCACCCCAATCCGCAGTATCAAGACACGATACACAAGCTCGATTAATCTCTTTCGACACCCAGCTGTTTACACACACTTTTTCTTACCATTTGTTTTTTCATGTCCTTTAACACAAGTCTTTGTTTATCGTTAGAAACAGGCCAGGAATTTTTTTTTTTTTTCGGGAAATAACCTCTTTATTTTGTTTTAGGTCGAGCTACAAATGACACATCCATGATTTATGAGTATAATGCAAATATACCTTCAGTGCCCACTATTAAACGTCCAGATATACCGGGAAAATGGATGAAGTTGTAATCAAATTTATATCAACTGGTCCTTTCACTGTGTCTTACTCAACCTTATCTACCTACCAAACCAAAAAATGTAAAGCAGGTAACGCTCAAAGGGAACGAAATTCTGAGACTGCCTATAGAACAAAAACCCCAGGCTGCCAAAGATATGTGTGAACAAAGATCGGATAATATCATTCAATCCATTGTGTAATAAGTTTTGTTAAAAACGAATACCACAACCCTCACCTGCCCACTCCAACAAAGAAATCCTTTCTCAATAAAGGGTTTATTTTTCAAATTGCATCAACCTGCAAGAAGGCAAGTAAAACTACGCATGATCGTAACATTTGATTAGGAGGTATTGACATTGAACTTTGAATACATAGTCATGCAAACAAAAAGATAATTCGAAAACCAATTCATCACGAGTGATATATGGCCAATGGCCAAAGGTTGGTGCTATTCGTCACGTAATGTGCTTAACCGCTAAGAAAGCATGCATGCATACACACTTTCAATTGCCAGAATACTATTGCCAGAATACTACTTAACACATGTCTTGTTTTGTTTAAAGCGTGAGATCATTATTTATATCAATTATTGGATCACACCCAGTGTCTTATATTGCAAAGCAAGCGCAGGACCAACTAATATTTATTGTGAATAAAACATGGGACCAAAGCAAAGCAAAGAGTTTGATAACACGAAAGAACCCGACAGACTGAACCCAACATGGATGGCTGCAATACCCGACCACATCAATTTGGGGGAATTGTCGATTCCCGGGACGCACGATTCCATGGCATTGCAAGGGGGAGCTTTTCGTATGGATGGACCGTGGAACATATGCCAGACATGGTCTCTTTATAATCAATACGAAGCAGGAATTCGATTTGTGGCTGTTCAATGCAAGAATTCGGGGGACGATTTACCCCTTGATTTTAAAGATGAATCTCTAAAAACGACTTTAACGGATGTCATTAAAGAGACAGCCCGATTTCTCATGAGTCACTCTTCGGAAACAATTTTGATAAAGGTTAAAGAGAAACAATCGCAAAACATTTCAAGCAGGGTGCGCAACATACTACGCATGGACGCACGAAACTGTTTCCATGAGTGTGATAGCATGCCTTACATTGGCGAAGTGCGAGGTAAAATTGTTATTCTGCAAGAATTTACAAACGGATTTGGGGAGTATAATCTAGGACCGCATTTCAGAAGTTTCTCTGTCAGCGAAGATGTTCAAGTCCGAACAGTAATGCCTCCTGCAATAAACAGAAAGTGGAACAGTATTTATAAGAATATTAATGGGGCTCGTTGTATGAAAGGTGGTCTTTATGCAACGTTTACGAACGGATCTGGGCATGGTCCACGACCAATCAGAGTTGCTCACAAGATTAATAGTAAGTTGTGGGAACATATCGAGTCCCTTGGAGAAGGAACCCATAGACTTGGAATCATTGCAATGGATTTTCCCGGTGCACAATTAGTGGATAAAATAATTAATACGAATTTTGGGAATGATTTATCTCCGGACTATTAATGACTTTTCGTATAAAGCTATCCCGTCATGTTTTGTTTTTTATAGAGTCCGACGTCGAGGGGATTCAGAATTAACCATTAGCTTTTGAAAATGTACATTTCAATATATTCATGAGAGCAGTACAGATTCTCATGAAGTGTTACAACGAGTTTTGTCAAAGATAGTATGCTACAACCAGGGATCTGTTATTTGGGAATAGCGGATCCCTGCTCCAACACTTAAATTCTTGAATGTGATTTGTCCTTCCAAACAAATGTCTCACGCCCCGCCACTGAAGAAATGATATACGCAGATTTTCAAAGTACAGGCCAGAGGAAATCATGGCATGGCCCCCAAGATTTGTAAGTCGACCACCCTATAAATAATAAAGAGGTAAGAAAATTTGGAAATATACACCTTGTTGTCAGACCATAAAACGTTCAAGTATGATATATTTATAGAAGTTTATCTTAAGTGGTCAGTACTCAGTGACATCATATCATCGTGCAGGGCGATATGAAATATAAAATGATGACAACAATTAAAAAAAAAAATCTACCTGGTTGTATCTGCTTTATTTTGTGTCTTTTTTGTATACTAATCTTCATCAGTCCAGCTCGGAAAGGATGTAACTTAGCTTGGTAAGGGTGGCGCCAAGACATGCTCCACACTTCCACGAGGTTGAACATCTCTACGGGGTGGTCGGGCATGAGAAATGTATTAAATGTACAACCTTACATTCATAGGCAGGATGTGGTGCAACGGCTGCATTGCCTCCACGTTTTCCAGAATCGTATCATGATGGTGATATTTTGTTGTATTTTACTGTGATTTTATGATTTTGTCCCATATCTGCCTATTGTTACTTATACCGTTTATTGTCCCATTTCATATAAGATAAACATGCTTGATCAGTCTCCAACCGGTTTTAAACTAGAACTTCAATCATGTGTAGGAACACAACACATCTGCTGAGGTATGACATGATGGCGACACACAGTGGGGTTTAGTATAGCTTGTTTAACAAGAGGGTATTCCAGTAGGACTTTTGTTTTCCCAATATTGATGCTGTAGCCATCCCCCTCCCCCCTGATGTTATTAGTAATCAAGGATTTATAACAGTGAGTTAAAAACTTGCATACATTAATCATCATTATAGTACGAATACATATACGTCGTGTTTTTTTTTCGTTTGAAATGTTGGATCACTGATCTGCTGATGCACCCACAAACGCAATTATCAGATTATTGCATTGAATTTAATATTTTATATCCGTTCATTGATTGTTAACAGATTAATGGCGATTTTATTATCGTTTGAAGTCAAACATGGGACTACTTCAAAGCAGAGAGTTCGATAACACGAAAGATCCTGACATAATCAACCCATCATGGATGACTGGACTACCAGACGACACAAATTTGGCAGAATTGTCGATTCCCGGGACACGTAATTCAATGGTTTTTCATTTTGATAAAGATTACAGAGGGAAAATTTCAAAATATTTCGAGCAAGGTGCGCATCATTTTACGCACGGAAACGCAAAACCATTTCTATGAGTGCTATAGCATGCCTTGCATTGGCGAAGTACGAGGTAAAATTATCATTCTGCAAGATTTTACAAACGGATTTGGGCAGTATAATATTGGGCCGCATTTCAGAAGTTTCACTGTCAGCGAAGATGTTCAAGTCCGAACAATCCTACCTCCTGCAATACACAGAAAGTGGAGTAGTGTATACATCAATATTAATGGGGCTTGTTGTATGAAAGGTAGTCTTTATGTGACGTTTATGAACTGGTCTGGTGCACGACCAATTGCAGTCGCTCATAGGATTAACAGAAAATTGTGGGAATATTTAGAATCTATAACAGGAGGAACTCGTCGACTTGGAATATTAGCAATGGATTTTCCCGGTGCTCGAATGGTGGAAAAAATCATATATACGAACTTTTGTGTTGGGTAGTGTAGGCCGGAATTGCATGCATATGCTTCATTATTGATAACTTTCTTCGTAAAGCTATGTTGTGATAATCTTTATTTTGTGGAAGAGAAGTAGGGGTATTCTTGTAACAGAAATGTATGAGAAGTGTTCACACAGATATGATGGAAGAGGTATCTGAGGGATATGCGTTAGGGAAAACTGGAAATGTTCTCGATTAAAATTTTGGAACGGATTCATATTCTTTTTAAATTGGATCCATCCGTCAAAAGAAGGGCATGAACTTAATTTTACAATTTTAAAATCACTAAATATGTCGACCCTGGGCCAGACATGTAGTAGTCGAGTACTTGTACTCGAACTCAGCTCGTACTCATACACATATAAAAGTACGAGTACAAAAGAAGTTTGCATGGATTTATTCATGATTTTTTACCAGTAATTGTTGAAATGATATTGCTCATATGTTATGAATAATTATGTCCATTGTTTTCGAATATTTGTACTTCTTACTTATAAATATGTGTCCAGTCAAGCATCACAGAGCAGAGTAACGAAATTATATCTTAATTCGGCTGGGTGTATAGGGTTTTTCCTCGTCAAAAATACTAAAAAACTGTTTTATTTTAAGAAACATTGCAGACTATTTAATCTGTGATTACAGATTAACTTTCTTCAAATAGGAAGTAATTTTTCTCATACAAACACAGAAATTGTTACTCCACAAACAGACTCCACAAACAGTCAATAATTTGTTGTCAATGCACCGTCGTAGTTTGTAGTACATGTAGTTTAAAGGTCCTTATTCTCACACTCATATGCATGGTTTGGCTTTTCACCCAAGCTGTATCTCTCTGAACAAATTCAGAGGCTGCTATAACTTGACAAGAAGTCAGACTAGTAAATTCTAAATATTCTTATTATGAAGCGTTTTGCGTTGTTGTGAACCTAAAATTCAAAACCATATAAGCTAACATTAAATCTCTCAAAAATCCGAACTTCTATAAAACTGTTATGGCAGTTTTTAGCATGTTGTACATATTGATGTATTAGTTGTACTGGAATTATTACTACGATGGCTTTGGCTTATTCAGAATTCTTTAATATTTACAACTTAGACATCTGTTGTACAGATTGAATTTTTAGTGCTATTTATAATTATTACCAGATTACCATGGCCTATTCAGAACTCAAGTTGATTTGGGTTATATATTGTTTTCTGTTGTGAAGAAGAAAATGCCCATACTATGTTTATAGTACAAAATATGCATGTTAAAACTTAAATAAGGCTTGGTTATGAATGTTGCCAGTGTATAGAGACTACTTTTGCTACATTGCTTTAAAATTAATTGAAAACCATGAAAATAACAAATCATTAGGCACAATTGGTAACACTTTTACCATTTTATAGCGTTTTTAAATCTCTGACAACACTTTGCGTAGATATTACAGGGCAACCTTGGTAATATCATTCGTAAATTCTTTGTTTTTTCAATATCTATTATAATTCTTTCAAGTGGTACAGCAAATTCTGACCAATTGCTTTTTTTTTAGTTTTTGCTATGCCCCCACTGAAATTCTAGCAGAAATAAACTTTCCCATCATTTTCAGTGACAGTAAAATTCAGGAAATAAATTTAAAGAATTACATAAAGATTTTATGAACGCTCAGTCATATCACAAATTTTGCATGACTAAAAAAATGTTTACATTTTGGTCAGCCATAACTCAAAAACTGAAGGTGTTCTTTTTTACTTCCAAAGTGATCTGCTTAGATTTCAACACATAAAAAAATATTGGTTTGATGAAACTGAACCATCACACAAGAAGAGACTAAAAAAAAAAAAAAATGGTCACAGACGAATTATATTAATTGCTCATTCCTCCATTAACAAGAAAAATGCGATATTGGAATGAAATATATGAATATCATTACAAAATTTACTACACAAATTAAAATCCTTAACGGAATGAGATACAGTATTTGAAAACCAGTTTTTTAAGGCCAGTAATCGTGCATTACGGACCATAGAATATAATTAAATTCGTATGCTTTGATTGGTCGAATAGCACGTAGATCAGATTACACCTACACAGATAAGCAAATCAGTAATGGTCATGGAACAAATTACTTTGTGATGGAATAATATGTACGCCGCCACAATAATATCACGACAAATGGCCTTTAATTTCCTCATTATCAGATTATTATCCTATGTCAACATATGAACATGCTTGACCACTGACCCAACGGTTTAAAACAAGAACACCACTGGTGTGGGAGCCCAGCGTATATGTGAGGCATGATATGACGGCGACACACGATCAAATGAAGTAGCGATATACAATTAGAGCAGAGAAATATTATTTTAGCTACAGTAACATGCCCGTTAGAGGATGCCGTAACTCGATACTATGAAAGCCCATTAGGGCCATGGTGTACTGATAAAAGACGAAAAGTATATTTTCAACCGCTCCCCTGTGAATTCGTTATTTCAAATTTGAATTCGTTATTTCAAATTTAGAATTCGTTTATTTCAAATTTAGAATTAGTTACTTCAAATTTGAATTCGTTAGTTCGAATTTGTTTTAGTTATTTTGATTTTTAGGTCTTTATTTCAAATTTGAATTCGTTGTTTTAAATTTTAATGAGTTAAATTAATTCGTTATTTCTAATACATTATTTCGATTTTGAAATCGTTATTTCGAATCTGAACTCGTTATTTTAAACTTGAATGCGTTATTTTGAATTTATATTTAGTATTTCAACTTCTAATTAGTTAACGATTTTTTTGAATTCGTTATTTACATTTTGAATCCGTTATTTTGAATTTGAAATGTAAAAATGGAGCTAACCCCCTACTACACCCCTACCCCACCCCTACCAACTCCTACCCGCACACACACACACACACTTCTTTCCCTCAGCTAGATATATAGCCTATCTTGGTTAAAGCTTCAAAAGCTCATGACATGCTATACACATTTTGGCTTCTATTCATGAGAGTATGTTTATATGTGTTTCATGAATATTATTTCTGACATAAATTTCGAAAAACTACTTAGAATTACGAGAAATCAATAACTGTAGCATCAATTGTATTGCCCTGAATTACGAGAGCTCAACACGTCCCAAAATTGGTTACCGTCCACGTAACGTAATTCCAATAACCGATTTTCTTCATAGTCAGCTACAACCTTGGACAAAACTGTTGGAACACTTACTGGAAAGTTTGAATGTTATTTCAAATTTGTATGTACAGCTATTTTCAGCCCCAACCCCCTTCACCTCCCTTCAAGCTCTCCCTTTCAATGTTGTCAAAATGTTTCACTAAGAAATACAGAGACATCAAAACAATTATCAAGATTTTGACTCATTTTACTAACATTGAACGGAAAAACGGGGGTGTCTCAACGAGTTTTGTCCAAGATTGCCTGAAAAAATGTGTCAAATATGTTAATAGTGTTTTACTTTGTTATGATATTTCGGTCCGTCGATAAGGGGGAGACAATGTGAGACTTTGACAACTGGAAGTTAATATAAAGCTGCATCATTTTACTGAACCAGCGCCACCCAACGATTTACCATGAAAATAGAATAAAGATGAGACTTTCTATAATCTGTGGTATATCGTTTGACAGTATATTCTTATCTTATGAAGAGATTCCTTTTCAATTTGTGCATGGACTTTATCCAATTATTTTCAGTTTGTCATTTCTAGTAACAACAACTTCAATACGGGAATCGTATAAATTCGCTGTACATTCTTCAAATAAAAGACAGAACTATCGACCACAAATTTGGTAAATCGGTCAGCTAAGACGAGAGTATGACGCGCGTCTAATTTAAACATGGAATCTTACAGTTTTTGTTATTTACAAAATCGTGTCATTTTCCTTTTATTTCATCAAATTTGACTACACTTTTACCTTTTAATCAAGGTCCTGGCTACCCCCTATTCTTGTACGGTATTTCCATAATAAGGTTAGAAAAGCAATATGAGCATGTCGAAAATACTGTCTGTTTACATGATGGAATATGATAAATGCGCTCCACATTGGCGTAGCCAGAGGGAAATGGGGTCATGCCAGGGGGTGGGGTCATTCCTCCCCCTAATCCCACACCACATCAAAAATATGTTTCGCCCAGGTGAGCTTTTACAAACTCTCTATATAATGCACATTTTCAGACTGTGTGACACATTTCACAGAGACAATTATACTCCACCAAAAACAAATACTACTACTACTACTACTACTACTACTACTACTACTACTACTACCACTACTACTGCTACTGCTGCACTACCACCACCACCACCACTGCCACTGCTGCTGCTGCTGCTGCTGCTGCTGCTGCTGCACCACTGCTGCTGCTGCTGCCACCACCACCACCACTGCACTGTACACCTGCACCACAACCACTACCACCACTGCCACTGCTGCTGCTGTTACCACCACCACAACCACTGCCACCAGCTGCTGCTGCTGCTGCTGCTGCTGCTGCTGCACTGCTGCTGCTGCTGCTGCTGCTGCTGCTGCTGCTGCTGCACCACTGCTGCTGCTACTAAGACTCATTGCTGCTGCTACTACTAAGACTACTACTACTAAGACTACTACTACTAAGACTACCATAATAATGATAATAATAATAAAAATAACAATAAGAAAAAATAATAATAATGATAATAACAAAATGATAATAATAATAATAATGATAATAATAATATTATTATTAACAATATTAATAATAATAATAATAATAATAATAATAATAATAATAATAATAATAATAATAATAATAATAATAATAATAATAATAATAATAATAATAATAATAATAATAATAATAATAATAATAATAATAATAATAATAATAATAATAATAATAATAATAATGATAATGATAATGATAATGATAATGATAATGATAATGATAATGATAATAATAATGATCATAATAATGATAATGATCATAATAATAATAATAATAATAATCATAATAATAATAATAATAATAATAATAATAATAATAATAATAATAATAATAATAATAATAATAATAATAGTAATAATAGTAATAATAATAGTAATAATAGTAATAATAATAATAATAATAATAATAATAATAATAATAATAATAATAATAATAATAATAATAATAATAATAATAATAATAATAATAATAATAATAATAATAATAATAATAATAATAATAATGATAATGATAACGATAACGATAACGATAACGATAACGATAATGATAATGATAATAATAATAATAATAATAATAGAAATAATAACAATAACAATAATAATATTAA
>JAIGNY010001387.1:807500-820000 GCA_020152595.1 Chiridota heheva
ATGATAGTAGTAATGATAGTAGCAATGATAGTAGTAATGATAGTAGTAATGATAGTAGTAATGATAGTAGTAATGATAGTAGTAATGATAGTAGTAATGATAGTAGTAATGATAGTAGTAATGATAGTAGTAATGATAGTAGTAATGATAGTAGTAATGATAGTAGTAATGATAGTAGTAATGATAGTAGTAATGATAGTAGTAATGATAGTAGTAATGATAATGATAATGATAATGATAATCATAATGATAATGATAGTGGTAATGATAGTAGTAATGATAGTAGTAATGATAGTAGTAATGATAGTAGTAATGATAATGATAATGATAATGATAATGATAATGATAATGATAATGATAATGAAAATGATAATGAAAATGATAATGAAAATGATAATGAAAATGATAATGAAAATGATAATGAAAATGATAATGAAAATGATAATGAAAATGATAATGAAAATGATAATGAAAATGATAATGAAAATGATAATGATAAAAATGATAATGAAAATGATAATGAAAATGATAATGAAAATGATAATGAAAAAATGATAATGAAAATGATAATGAAAATGATAATGAAAATGATAATGAAAATGATAATGAAAATGATAATGAAAATGATAATGAAAATGATAATGAAAATGATAATGAAAATGATAATGAAAATGATAATGAAAATGATAATGAAAATGATAATGAAAATGATAATGAAAAAATGATAATGAAAATGATAATGAAAATGATAATGAAAATGATAATGAAAATGATAATGAAAATGATAATGAAAATGATAATGAAAATGATAATGAAAATGATAATGAAAATGATAATGAAAATGATAATGAAAATAATAATAAGAATAATAATAAGAATAATAATAATATTAATAATATTAATAAGAATAATAATAATAATAATAATAATATTATTAACAATATTAATAATAATAATAATAACAATAATAATAATAATAATAATAATAACAATAATAATAATAATAATAATAATAATAATAATAATGATAACGATAATGATAACAATAATAATAATAATAATAATAATAATAATAATAATAATAATAATAATAATAATAATAATAATAATAATAATAATAATAATAATAATAATAATAATAATAATAATAATAATAATAATAATAATAATAATAATAATAATAATAATAATAATAATAATAATAATATTAATAATGATAATAATAATAATAACAACAACAACAACAACAACAACAACAACAACAACATAAGAATGATAAGAATGATAAGAATGAGGATGAGGATGATGATGATGATGATGATGATGATGATGATGATGATGATGATGATGATGATGATGATGATGATGATGATGATGATGATGATGATGATGATGATGATGATGATGATGATGATGATGATGATGATGATGATGATGATGATGATGATGATGATGATGATGATGATGATGATGATGATGATGATGATGATGATGATGATGATGATGATGATGATGATGATGATGATGATGATGATGATGATGATGATGATGATGATGATGATGATGATGATGATGATGATGATGATGATGATGATGATGATGATGAGAATAATGAGAACAATAATGAGAATAATGAGAATAATAACAATACTAATAATACTAATAATACTAATAAGAATAAGAATGCCAAGATTAATAAGAGTGATAAAAATGATAGTAATAATATTTGAAAATTGAATAAATAAATCTTGGCTGACACCAATGCCTAATTCCCTTCATGTCCCATAGCTTTCTGGAACTTCGCCCCTTGAGAGCACACCACGCAATTTGGCTTCAATTTTAACGCATTTCATGCCTTTAAAATGCGTAATTTCTCAGACTTTCGGGGGCTTCGCTCCCTTCGCCCCTCGGAGCTTTGCGCTACGTGCAAAGCAATGTCGCCTTACGGCGACATACTTTTGGTTACCACCATCAAAAATACCTCTCGCCGTTCTTAGTTTGCCACACCAAACAAAAATTATGTCTACTTCAGTGACTCTCCACCTAACTGCCATCATTTCAGTCTTCATGTCATCCACTTCTCATGTGCATATATATATATATATATATATATATATATATATATATATATATAAATATATATATATATATAAATATATATATATATATGTATATGTATATATATATATATATATATATATATATATCTATCTATCTATCTATCTATCTATCTATCTATCTATCTATCTATCTATCTATCTATCTATCTATCTATCTATCTATCTATCTATCTATCTATCTATATATATATATATATATATATATATATATATATATATATATATATATATATATATATATATATATATATATATATATATATATATATATATATATATATATATATATATATATATATATATATATATATATATATATATATATATATATATATATATATATATATATATATATATATTTAAATATATGTAAAGGGTCTAAAATGAAATTGGGGTATGATTTCAAAAAAAACTTTTGCAAAATGGAATGATCCGCTTGGTAGCTGAAACAGCCATGGAGCTTCCTGGTACACCTAATTCAAGAAATACAAAGTCAGCAGTATATTATACAAGTGGATTTTCTTTTCTTTTATCTGACAAATATGTAGCTTCCATTTATTTTTGCTTATAGATGTGTATAACCAGGTAACTTCCTAGATGCTTATGATATAGTTTAAATTGTTTATCTTGCTGCTCATCAATCATATTTCAAGAGATTCACCAACTAGACCTACAGCAAGCATCAGTCTCTAAATCAATGCAGCAGTACCATATGCACGTTACATACCACAGGTTTATACTGATCAAAGTAACAGCTCCTTGGTGACACAGGGGTAGCGTATTGGGACCATAGCAGACTCCTGAGGAGGCAATACTGCGGTGGTGAAATCTAATTAATAGAAGGATTGATCTAATATTCTGTAGGAACCTAGGATTTTTCTAATGATAATTGCACACAGATAGTGATACTTACTCATAATTGGTCAGCTCTCGGTAACCATGACTACCATTATAATAACGAGATCTCTAGGCTTGCAGAGTAGGAATATCGTGTTAAAGTTCTTTAATATTGCTAGTTTTTACTAAATCTTGGTGAATTGTTTACATGAAGAAAGGTTGGAATGAGAGGTTTGGTCGCACGGCTGTGTGTGATCATTTTTAAGAGAAGTGTTAGAATGTGTGTTTGTGCGTGAGTGAGTCAGAATGTGTGTGTGTCGGAATGTGTATATACGTGAAAGTCGGAAGCAAGTCAGTGATGTATGATCAAAGATACTATGTGAGATGCCTTATCCATTGCGGTTGTGTAATAAACCATGTACATGTACTGTATAAGACACCTGATTTAAGAAATACAAAGTCAGCAGTATATTATACAAGTCACGGTGGATTTTCTTTTCTTCTATCTGACAGAGAGGTTACAATTTCGCGACCCTGCCAGGACTGCAGTTCGCAGCGTGCCCTGGGAATGATGACCAGACTATTCCTTCAGAGGAATGATTGAGATTACAAGAGCTATGCCCTAGCTAACAATGGCCGTAGATGATGAGGTCTTGACCTTACAGGGAGAAATTCTCACTTTGGATGCCCAACAGCTGGAAGAGGTATGCAAGCTGCTTCAGATCCAGGATGAGGAGGGCACCACCGTGACAGGTAGGTGTCGTAGACACCTACATAAGGCAGTTGTGGAGCATGTAGAGAAGCAAATAGACTCCAAGTCAGAGGAAAAGGCTCTGGAGTACGTAATGAATGTAAGGGGAATAGTTTCCAAAATCATAACAAAAGATGGTGGTAAGGATGTAAAGAAAGAAATGAATTCGCCTATTAAACCCTAATTACACAAACTCCAGCGCCATTGCTCCTTCGAAGAGAACTCAGAATCAGAGGACAAATTGGGCTCCCAAATCAAAAAGACAAACTTTTCTTTGGTAATTTGAACTATCAAATCGAAGCAGGATTGAGGGAAAGTTACCCTGACATAGGAAATTAAAGATGAAGTCATCAGGTCTATCGCCCCAGGAAACCTTAAGAATTATCTTGAAAGGAAACCAGATTTGTCACTTACGGCCCTGCTTTAAATTCTGCGATTTTCGATTTTACTGCAAGGACAAAGACACCACAGAGCTGTATCAAGTGTTATCCACGGCAACCCAGTCTGCCAGTGAGGATGCTTACAGTTTCCTGTTAAGGGTCCTTAATATCAAACAACAAATTCTCACTGCAGATGGCAATCCTAATTCAAATGTTGTGTACGATCCCACCTTAGTTCAACAGATGCTCCTTACTTCCATTCAAACAGGTTTGAGAAACGACAATATTAGACAAGACCTTAAGCCATTGCTTCAGGATACAGAGACCACCGATGAGAAACTTCTTCAGGTTGTGAAACTAGCCTCCAGCCAAGAGGAGGTAAGGACCCGGAAGCTTGAAAAGGGGACCAAGAAAAAAAAAGTGTGTCCTGTTGAAACGACCCCTCATGCCTCATTCCCAGAAAAGGCTCTAAGTGAAATATCTGAAGAAATTACAAGGATTGTAAGAGCTGAGCCCGCTGCGCTCCAACCGCAGAAAAGCAACTATTTTCCTGGACAACAGTCTAGGCGCAGAGTGAGAGGTTGTCCATCCTGTAGAGAACAAGGCAAGGGGGATGAATGCAGACATTGTTTCATCTATGGTAAGGATGACCACATAGCCAGAGGTTGTAACCAACGCAGACAGGGAAACGAATAGAGGGCGCCCCAAGGGGACCGGGTGTCGCCCAAGTGAATGGAATGTTCCCCGGACTAACAGGAGTATCTGTGAGTACATGTTCGACAGAAGATGTCCTCACCCCAAGGCAAGATGCAAAACTTACTAAACTCATTGGAAAGAAGTGTATAGTTCAGTGTCTCCTTGATGGGAAACTTACAGAAGCATTGTGGGATACTGGCGCTCAAGTGTCAATTATCCAATATTCTTGGTTCCTCCAAACTACGTCAAAGGCAAATATTAGACCAGTAAAGGAACTGTTAGAAGAAGATTTGCAACTAGGAATGGCGAATGGAATGGAGTTGCCTTACGAGGGCTACATTGAAGCCACTTTCCAGCTAGCATCTCATCAGGAACACACTCCGACACTCACTGTACCCATCCTGATAACGAGGGAACCCATGGACATGCCCATCATAGGATTCAACGTCATCAGTGAATTACTGAGGCAGAACAATTGTAAAGATTCCATACTCCTATCTGAATGAGGAATACCTTCAGGAATGTAGCACCGATCAATATAAAACCCCTTATCAATTTTTTGTCAAATGCTAATGACGACATTGCATTGGTCAGATCACCACAGATGCCAGTCAAAATACCAAAGGGGCAACCATATCTCTTGAAATGCCATGTATACACGAGGAGTCCAAAGAGTCTGACTGCCATGTTCGAACCTGACCTCTCCCATCCATGGCCGGAAGGACTTGAGATTTTCGAAACACTTGTTGATATTCCTAGAGGTTTATCCTGTACCATCACAATAGCTTCTAGTAATGACAGCTACCATGAAATTATACTCCCTGCAAGAACAGTACTTGGGACATTGCGGTCAGTAAAAACTGTTCTTCCCGGGTTGTCAAAGAAATCTCCAGAGGTAGAGACAGCAAATATTTGCTCTGTCGATGTGAACACCACCCAGGGATAGTGGGACCCACCGGTTTACTTAACGAATTTGAATAAGGAACAACAAAGAATTGCTCAGGAAATGATAAGAGAGGAGTCAGAGGCATTTGCACGTGATGATAGTGATTTGGGTTGGATCGAGAATCTTCAGATGCACATACAACTAACGGATAACCAGCCTGTCCAGAAGAACTATATATCAGTACCTCGTCCCCTCCATAAAGAAGTGCGAGATTACTTGATTGATTTAATCAATAAGGGTTGGATTGCAAAATCACAGTCGCCCTACTCCTCACCACTTGTATGTGTCCGGAAGAAAGACGGCAATCTTAGGCTGTGTGTTGATTACAGAGGCTTAAATGCTAAAACCATTCCAGACCGACAACCAATACCAGGGGTGCAGGATGTTCTTAATTTCCTTGGAGGCAAGACCTAGTTTTCAACACTTGACCAAGGTAAGGCATACCATCAGGGTTTCATGCATCCAAGTAGCAGACCACTCACAGCATTCGTTACTCCATGGGGACTATATGAGTGGGTCCGCATACCATTTGGCCTTAAAAAAAAAGGGTACAAAGCAGATTCCAGCGATGTCGAAGCTCTGGTTGCTCTGAAAGACAGAACACCGAAAACATTTGGCGAAGTGCGACAAATTCTGGGACTTATAGGCTCACACCGTCGTTACATTCCAAATTTCTTAAAGATAGCCAAACCTTTGTATGAACTGTTGAGGAAACCTGATCCCGAAGTTGCAACAATACCTAAAAGACAATTTAAGAAAAACGTCAAGATTAACAGAAAGAAACGTAACAACCAAACCCCGTCCAGATCGCCCGTAATGTGGACTGAAGGGCACAGGCAAATATTGGGTAAGCTGATTGATTACATGATTACACCACCAATCATGGGCTTCCCAGACTTCTCCCTGCCATTTGTGTTATATACGGATGCGTCAAATGAAGGCCTCGGAGCTATTTTGTACCAGAAGCAAGGAGATGACATGAAGGTGATTGTATATGGCTCCAGAACACTATCCGCTGCGGAACTTTTTTATCATCTTTACTCCGGAAAGCTGGAATTCTTGGCTCTCAAATGGGCCGTTACAGAACAGTTTCACGACTATTTGTACTATGCATCATTCTTTACAGTTCTCACGGATAACAACCCTCTTACATATGTCATGACCTCAGCACGGCTCAATGCAACTGGACAAAGGTGGGTTGCCCAGCTATCAGATTATAATTTCACAATTCGTTACCTTCCAGGGAAAGTCAATAAAGAAGCAGATGCTTTGTCTAGATTACCAAGAAATATTGACGACTTCTCAGACCAATGCACAAAAGAAGATTCTCCTGCAAAGATGTCGGCAGTGATAGAAGCAGTAATGGTCCAGAGAGATGGAGAGGTTGCTTGGATTAAGGCAGTCACCGTGAATCCAAGCATCCCAGAATTAGCTGGTGCTCCACCTATTGAATCCTTCACCCGCAAGGATATTTTGGAAGCTCAACGCAATGACCTAGTCATTGGACCAGTATTGGGATTCAAGAATGAGGACAGAAGACCATCTCCAAGGAATATTAGAAAACTCCCAAAAAGTGTTTCAAATTTGTTGCGTGAATGGAAGAAGCTGGTGGTGGATGACAATGGTATCCTTTACAGGCAGACAACAGTGCGAAAACAGTTAGTGCTTCCCAAATGCTTCCGCCATTTGGTGTATAAGGAACTTCACCAGGAAATGGGACATCAGGGATCTGAGAGAGTGACGGCTCTGACAAGAGACAGATTCTTCTGGCCGAAAATGCAAAGAGATATAGAGCATTTCACTATGAAAGTTTGCCCATGTGTGATGCAGAAGAAAGCAAACAGACAAAACAAAGCTCCTTTATCACCAATCACTACAACCCAACCATTTGAACTGATCAACATTGATTTCCTGCACTTGGAGAGAAGCAGTGGTGGCTTTAAATACATACTCGTGATTACCTACCACTTTACAAAGTTTAGCCAAGCATACCCCACCCGTAACAAGTCAGCCAAGACAGCGGCAGACAACATTTTCAATGACTTTATTCTGAGGGTTGGATTCCCACAACGGATTCACCATGACCAAGGTGGGGAATTCCAGAATAGACGCTTCAAGAAGTTACACAAATACTCAAAGATTTTGTCATCACGCACAACCCCTTACCATCCAGAGGGGAACGGACAGGCCGAACGCTACAACCGAACACTTCTATCCATGTTGCGTACACTACCAGAGTCACACAAGTCAAACTGGAAGGACTCCCTGAACAAGGTTGTACATGCCTACAACTGTACGCGCCACGACATCACAGGGTTTCTCCCATTCTTCCTCTTATTTGGAAGATCACCACGACTCCCAGTTGATCTCATGTTTGAACTTTCTTCGAACGAGCCCACAGCCAAGAACCCCACGGAACTTGCTGAAAGATGGAGGAGCCAAATAAAAGAAGCCTACGCTCTTGCGAGCAAGAGAACCAAACAATCAGGAGTTAAAAACAAAACTTATTACGACAAGAAAACAAATTGTGGAGGTCTTCAAGTAGGCGATAGGGTCCTTGTGCGTGCGTAACTCGGCCAATTTGGGAGGTCCAAGCAAGTTAAAAAAAATTGGAAGATGCGGTACATGTGGTTGTGAAACAAATGAATCCAGACTCGCCCGTTTACGAAGTGCAACCCGAAAAGGGAAATGGAAGGCCTCGAGTGGTTCATCATAATCTCCTTCTCCCGTGTGACTTCATTCAGCTAGAATCTCTTCCTCCGTTTAAGAATAACCCAGCAGAGGCTCAACAGGTGATTAATTCTAAACCCACGATAACCAAGGCAGCAGCAGCAGAAAGTTGTAGTGCAGTAGACAGTGAATCGGAGATCCCTTCCCCCCTTACATCGCCGAGCACCAGAGTTCCAAGAGACCAAGAAGGAAGTGCATTTGACTCTTCACCAGATCAGCATGAAGAACCACCCTCAGAGTCTAACACCATGGTTTCTAGTGACACTGACAATCAACCAACTAGCAACCAGCAACACCCTACTGTCACCAGAAAAAGAAGTTCTTACAGTCCTTCGACACCAGAACTAGAGCGACCTATCCTGGCAAATGAAGAATCCCATGGAAACACACACCCCACGAGGAACCGGCGTCCTGTTACAAGGTTGCAATATGACCGACCAGGTGTTCAGCAGTACCACAACCCACAGGTTGATGCTCTCTATGATACTAGAAGCAGTCTGTTCCCAGGATCATCCCACAATGGTATGAACCACTGTACCTGCCCACCGTGGGATACCCTTGGCACCAGATGAACTTACTCCAGTGGCCGCACAGCCAGTGGTACCAACAACAACCACATCAATTATAGTGTGATGTTGAGAACGTGACCCTTAGAGTGATAATATCAAGTATAAATGTAACGGATGTGAGTGAAATGGGTTGACAGCTTGTTTGTGTGATTTTGAGATAATTGTGTGATACCTATTTGAGCACTGGTGTGACAAAAAAAATTGTTTTTTTGTGAGTATTCATTGGTGAAGATACAGAGTATCTAGAGTGTCAAATTCTGTGAAACCGCGCAATTCCTTGTTAAAACTGATCCCGAACAGTCACAGTTATGGGAAGAAACTGTAATGACTCGTCTAAGGATTATTCCTTATCAATGAATTATCATACTCATGTTTCCCTTACACCGATTCCTATCGATAACGTTACCAAGATAACCAAATGTTGAGAGTATTTTCTGTGATTTATCAAAGCAAACCTTTGAGGGACAACGGAAGATGTGGTTGGACTTATGTAAATAATTGTACAAAATTTGATAGACTAGGTTAGATAGAAGAAAATGACCTTAACGTGACCTTCCAGTAATGCTAAATTTTCAAATGATGCCAATTACTTTCAAATTGGGCACTCATTTTCTCGCAGGGGAGCGTGTGAAGGGTCTAAAATAAATTGGGGTATAATTTAAAAAAAAAAAAAACCTTTGCAAAATGGAATGATCCGCTTGGTAGCTGAAATAGCCAAGGAGCCTGCTGGCACACCTGATTCAAGAAATACAAAGTCAGCAGTATATTATACAAGTGGATTTTCTTTTCTTGTATCTGACAGGTATGTAGCTTTCATTTACTTTTGCTTATAGATGTGTATAACCAGGTAACTTCCTAGATGTTTATGATATAGTTTAAATTGTTTATCTTGCTGCTCATCACTCATATTTCAAGAGATTCACCAACTAGACCTACAGCAAGCATCAGTCTCTAAAACAGCAGCAGTACCACATGTATGTTATATACCAGAGGTTTATACTGGTCAAAGTAACAGCTCCCTGGTCACACAGGGGTAGTGTATTGGCACCAAAGCAGACTCCTGAGGAGGCAATACTGTGGTGGTGAAATTTAATTCATGATAGGATTGATCTAATATTCTGTAGGAACCTAGGATTTTCCTAATGTTAATTGCACACAGATAGTGATGCTTACTCATGATTGGTCAGCTCTCGGTAACCATGACTACCATCATAAGAATGAGATCTCTAGGCTTGCAGAGTAGGAATATTATGTTACAGTTCTTTATATTGCTAGTTTTAACTAAATCTTGATAAACTGTTTACATGAAGAAAGGTTGGAATGAGAGGTTTGGTCGTACGGCTGTGTGTGGTTATTTTTGAGAGAAGTGTTAGTATGTGTGTTTGTGCGTGAGTGAGTCAGAATGTGTGTGTCGGAATGTGTACATACGTGAAAGTCGGAAGCAAGTCAGTGATGTATGATCGAAGATGCTATGTAAGATGCCTTATCCATTGCGGTTGTGTAATGAACCATGTACATGTACTGTATAAGACACCTGATTCAAGAAATACAAAGTCAGCAGTATATTATACAGGTGGATTTTCTTTTCTTCTATCTGACAGAAGGGTTATATATATATATATATATATATATATATATATATATATATATATATATATATATATATATATATATATATATATATATATATATATATATATGTATATATATATATATATATATATATATATATATATATATATATATATATATATATATATATATATATATATATATATATATACATATATACATACATATATATATATATATATATATATATATATATATATATATATATATATATATATATATATATATATATATATATATATATATATATATATATATATATATATATATATATATATATATATATATATATATATATTGTTACGATGAGATCACAGCATCATTTCTCATGAACTTTCTTTATCATTATTTACGTATAAGTCTTCATGGAATATCACTTTCATGGAATATCTAAATATATCACTTTCAATTTTCTACGGTTTGCACATTTATAAGAGGCTAGACCTTTTGCTCTATTGTTATTAAATCTGTGGACCTTGGATAACGTCATCGCCTTTCTCGGTATTTGTAATCTGAGGGCGGCGTTTAGTCATTGTCTTGGTTGGAGATTTTCCTAGATGTAGAATTTGCAAATCAAGAGTGAGATTATTTTCCATAAAGTCTTATGACGTGCTTCCTTTTGTATTTAAACTAGAAGGTTCCTTCATATTTTAATTACATAAATAAAGTAGAAAGTTGTTAGGTCAGAAACAGTTTGCAATCGGTTAGATGGAGTCTGTCAGTTAGAGGTAGCAAGAGGTAGCAAGAGGTACCGGAAATGCACTCAAGCACGAATCACTGATAGCTGCAAATTGTTTATCAACAGCACAAGATAGGGTGGTGGTGTATAGGCTTATGAATGTATCTGATGTACCTATTGTGATCCCTAAGAGGTGTAATTTAGGAAGATTTGTTTGTCTCTCTGAACATGTTAAATTATTTTCTTTGGACAATGAGGAGCTTGAGCAAACCATGGGCTGCGCCTTAAAGTTCTTACACATGGGTGAACAAAATAGTATTTCCAATAGTTCTCACATTGATCTCTCAAATTCAGACATAAATGTTGAACAGACGCAGGAGTTGCATCAACTCTTACATGAATTTGAAGATGTGTGTGTAGGTCAAGATAAGCGTGTTGGCAAATGTGATATCATCAAACATCGCATTGAGGTAGATGGCAATCAGCCCCCAACTCGTCAAAGGGCATACCGAATGACGCCCTCAACACGAGAAGCTTTCGAAGAAATCATCCAAGAGATGGAGAAACGAGGTATTATAGAAGAATCTATTAGCTTGTGGAATGCTACCTGCCTCCCCGTTGCCAAGAAAAGTAATAAAGGGTATCGTTTTGTCGTGGATCATAGGAAACTAAATGCGTGCACACGCATTGATGCGCATCCTCTTCAGACGACAGACGAAGCTCTTGAGAGTCTTGAGACTGCAAATCCCGTGTATTTTGGTACTCTTGACCTTCAAAGCGGTTTCCATCAAGTTGTAATTCATCCGGCATCACGTCATTGCACGGCATTTCGTTGTCACATGGGCTTATACCAGTTCCGTAGATTACCGATGGGATTGCGTAATAGCCGTGCGACATTTTTTAAGAGTGATGAAAGCTGTTTTGAGAGGTCTGAATTGGAAGATATGTTTAATTTATCTCGATGATGTCATTGTTTTCAGCCATACATTTTCACAACACCTCATGCACTTGAGGAAAGTCTTTGAACGCCTTAGAAATGCTAACCTGAAATTAAATCCGTCAAAATGCTTCTTTGCTAGGACCAAAATTCATTATTTAGGTCAAGTAGTACCTAGACAAGGTATTTCACTTGATCCCGCAAAGTTATCTGCTGTGCAAGA
>JAIGNY010001387.1:825000-827500 GCA_020152595.1 Chiridota heheva
AAAGGGACAATGACGTAAGCTATAAACTTTTATTCCGCCCATGCCAAAATTGAACCCCCTCCTCCACCTTTCGTAGCGGCGCCACTGGGTACATGCCTCGCAACTTGTTGGGATGAATTTTCTTGCCATTCAGACAATTGAGTTGAAAGGAAATCCGTAAACTTCCGGAATTATGGTACACAATATACCTGCTGCTACTATCTGATTGTGACAAAGATATATATGTTTTATTGTCTCTGCCAGTCTGAATCCCCGGTGGACCTGCCTGTCACGCACCAAGTCGTCGTTATTTCGTTAGACTATTAGACTGTTAGACCTGATGAAGAAATAAAACTGACAAATGAGGCTTCATTTTCGCGGGTTTTCAACCATAATACCAGTAACCTGTAGTGTCAAAGGTCAACCTTGTATTTTCATTTACAATAGAACCACCAGACATGTGGTTATAAGTATGTACGAAAGGTTCGCAGCGGTTGATAAAAGACTAAGCCCCATGGGGAATTAAAAAAGAAAGTGTAGTCTTAAATCATTTTTAATGTTGTATTGTTAATTTTTCAATGGGAGCTTTCAGTCCGAGTTCATAATTATCAGATTGTGAATATCAACAATTAAAGTGCCTCCCAATGGTAAGTGCATGCGGGTTAGTGACAACAAGACCTGGATACAGGTCTCCTTTATATGAAAGACATAATGTCGGTAACAAACTAACAAAACATCAATAAAAAGGGAAGGCGGGAATCTATGGAACGCAAAATGGATGTGATGGAGGTGTCAACTTATATGGTGAAGGATCAACTTATTTGATGAAAGTGTCAACTTATATCATGGAGGTATCAACTTATATCATGAAGGTATCAACTTATTTGTCAATTTATTTCATAATTGCATTAACTGATTGATTGTTAGGTCATTATTTTAAAATCACTTTGTAATAGATGTATGCTTCCACACCGTCATCAAATGTGTCATTTTGGCGATCTCAGGCAACAATATGTGAAGTATCCAGTGGCGATTATGTTAATTTCGACCGACAACCAATCAG
Organism: Chiridota heheva; assembly: GCA_020152595.1. Classification (NCBI taxonomy): domain Eukaryota; kingdom Metazoa; phylum Echinodermata; class Holothuroidea; order Apodida; family Chiridotidae; genus Chiridota; species Chiridota heheva. The sequence goes on from JAIGNY010001387.1 coordinate 826,043, forward strand.
ACAATTCGTTTTAAATAATGTTATTATTGAAAACGAATGAAAATACTGATTGGCTATTTCGGAACTTTTAAATATGTTTGATATTATGAGGACAACATGCAATTGGGCTATAGGATATGACTCATGAATATACGAAACCATCACATATAGTGAGTTCGCCTGAGAAGACCATATTTTATTGTGGGTTGGAAGCACTCTACTAATACCTTTATGAAATAAGTTGACACCTTCATCAAATAAGTTGATACCTTCACTATATAAGTTGATACCTTCATGAAATGTGCTGACACCTTCATCAAGTTGATACCTTCATCAAGTTAATACCTTCACCATATAAGTTGATACCTTCACCATATAAGTTGATACCTGCACCAGATAAGTTGATACCTTCATGAAATGTCCTGACACCTTCATCAAGTTGATACCTTCACCATATAAGTTAATATCATGAAATAAGTTGACACCTTCATCACGTGTGGTCCTTTTGGCGTTCCATAGGAATCGATATTTGCTACAATTTCTCATCAGACTGGGGACTTGATCTGTTGACTAAAATGTGACTTTTGAAGGCTAATAACTCATCAAGCAGTCAAGGATTCTGGTAGGTGATCTGCGGTGGGCCACTGCGTCTTTGACATATTCTTCCACCGAACGAAATTGTCTATATTCTTTTGAGCAGAAGTATGGTATTTAGATCCCTGGTTTAACTTGTGAAAAATGACGATGCGGTGTCTAACCATGAAGCTATGTAAACGTAATAACCTTATGGGCTAACTCACATTTAGTAGTGGTTGTATTTATGGGGTTAGGTGAAGCATGCCATGTGTATGCAATTTGCCCTATTTTAGATGCCGTATGAAAATTGTCTCCAGTATTTGCTAGATGAGAACAGCTACAACGTTCCCTTCCACCGACAGGAATGAAAAATGTATCTCCACAGTGGATAACTCTTAAGTTCATAACTAAACTGGATGGTTGAAAGCCCTGTTTGTTAACCAGAGATTGTATCCAGCTTGAGCATGCATGAGTCTAAAGTAAATTTTAATGTGGTGGAGCGTTCATGCATATGTTAACTTCAATTATGCGAATAGCATATTGCACCACTTGATAACACTCGTATGTGGATGGGCGCAATTTAAAACAGGCGTAGGAAGAAAGGGGCAGGAGAAAAACTGTCCCCATGGCAGGCTCTATGCTTCCTGCCTAGGTGGGACGTAAAGTTGGGAAATTATTAAAATAAAATTGGGAAATTTAAGGAAAATTTGGTAAAACTATCGCGAATTTTGGTACATTTTGGCTACGTTTTCCAAAACTTGAAGAAAATTTCCCGAAATTGAAGAAAACTTTCCGAAAATTAGGAAAACTTCCAGAATATCAAAGATTTTTTTTCTCAAAAATCGAAGGATATTTCCCGATTAGGAGCATCTTGCTTAGGAGCAAACTTATTTTAGCAGTGCA